>QRFJ01003865.1:63920-110997 GCA_006176705.1 Cocos nucifera
CAGAATTACCCAGATCTTAATTTGAGTTGATTTAGGAGTCCTTAAACCTAATTTTTGATGGATTTTAAGGGGAATCAAACACTTCATCTATAAAAAAAAGCCTGTGTCGTGAAAAAAAAAGAAAGAAAGAGAAAGACAAAGAGAGAGACGGGGAGAAGAGAGAGAGAGAAAGAAGAGAGAGAGAGAGAGAGAGAGGAGAGAGATAAAAAAAGTGATTTATGAGAAAATAAAAAGGATTTTTGATTTTTCTTCGACAATCAAGACATCGATCAAGGAGCCTCTTCTTCTTCGCCAAGTTCTCCACATCAAGAGCAGCAGACAATCAATTTCAGCAATCAAACAGTCTAATTTCTTCATGCTTTTTATTTTATTTGCTATTTTTGAACTTGTTATCATGAACTAAATTTTATTTTACTAAGGCTAAGGTGTAGCCACTCTTTTGATGCAATATTCAGTATGATTTATTTTTAAATTTTATTCATGAGGAGTATATAAATCTGATCTTAATGCTTTTAGATTACTGGCCATCTTCTAATTGATCTGATGAACATAGATGTTACGGACCAAGTACATCTATGTTAATGCTTCTTGATTATATACCTTGTATTATGAATCAAATTAGAATTCATATGCATGCAGAAATTTTAGTGCGCTTTGGACGCAGCGTATTTTAATTAGAGGGTTTCACAAAACCTAATGCATTAATATTTATTTAAATTACACCTGGACCAAAGGATAATTAATAAATATTAATAGTTTTGCTATGCCTGGACCAAAGGATAGTGAATAAATTAGGAGACTCCACCGTCACATGAAATAAAATTAATCTAAAAAACCTGAATATTGTATTGACTGAGTTGGTGAACCGATTGCCTTAGTAATCCATTGCTCTTGAATTTAAAACCCTAATAATTTACACTCTCTCTATTTAATTAAAAACTTTTAATTATTTTTTTATTTATTTTCTTTAATTTCTTATTCTCATAAATCGATCTTCTAAATAAAGCATAGGAAAGAGCTTTTCAGTACTTATTTTCCAATCCTCTAGGGATGATACTCTACTCATTCACTTTATTACTTGATCGACTGGTGCACTTGCCATAGCTATAAATTAGCACGCATCAAGTTTTTGGCACCGTTGCCGGGGATTGTGTCTAAAATAATATTAAAATTTTGATCCTAGCTTTACTTTAGAAATTTATTTTTAATTTTTATTATTAAAAAAAAAAATTTAGTGCATGACACGTACTGGACATAGTAACTTACTACCTTTAGATCCAGAAATTGAAAGAACCATTAGAAGACTACAACAAGAGAGAAACATGGCAGCTGAAGATCCTAACGACATCAATCTAGGATTGGATATGGCGACTGAAGGATAGCATGAAGCTATTCGACCAGTACATCATCCATTAAATGATTACATCACACCATCTATAGCCGATGCAGCTTCGAGCATCAGGAGACCGCCTGTACGAGCAAACAACTTCGAAATAAAATCGACGATGATCCAGATGATTCAATCAACTGTCCAATTCAGTGGACACGTGCATGATGATCCGAATGCCCATATTTCTAATTTTCTTGAACTTTGTGATACTTTTAAAATTAATGGGGTGTCGGATGATGCTATTAGATTAAGGTTATTTTCTTTCTCTTTATGGGATAAAGCTAAAAATTGGCTTCATTCTCTTCCTGCAGGTTCTATCACAACTTGGGATGTCCTAGCCCAAAAATTCTTAGCCAAGTACTTTCCACCTTCCAAAACTGCCTAAGATGCGCAACGATATCACTTCTTTTATGCAGATGGACATGGAGACACTATATGAGGCTTGGGAGCATTTCAAGAAACTGCTGAGGAGATGTCCACATCATCAACTACCCGTATGGCTTCAGGTACAAACTTTCTATAATGGTTTATCTCCTACTAATCGATTCTATGATTGATGCAGCAGCAGGAGGAACCATTAATCGAAAAATGGAGGAAGAAGCCTTCGATCTGATCGATGAGATGGCATCAAATAGCTATCAATGGCAGACAGAAGCGCATGATGCCAAAAAGACTAGCAGCTGTGCAGGGAGTAGATTGCGTGCCAACCTTACTAGCTAAAATTGCAGCCCTTAGAGCCGAAGTCAACAACTTAAAAGGGAACAGCTATGCATGTTCAGAGCATTACTTGTGACCTGTGTGGAGGAGGACACGATACGAGCAATTGCCAGATAGGTAATCCTTTTGCTAAAACAACTGATACAGCTAATTATATTGGTAATTTTTTCAGGCCGCAACAAAACAATCCCTACTCCAACACATACAATCAAGGGTGGAGGCAGCACCCAAATTTCTCATGGAGCAATCAAAATGCAGCACAACAGCCACCCCCGGGATTCCAAGTACCTGAAAAGAAGTCCAACATGGAAGAGCTGATGGTCAAATTTATGCAAAACCAAGAAGCAACTATAAAAAATTTGGAAGCCAAACTTAGGCAGGACCAAACAGCAGCAATTCAAAACTTGGAGATGCAAATAGGTCAAATGGCTAAGATAATCTCCGAGAGACCTCAAGGATCCTTGTCCAAGCAACACGGAGACCAAATCCAAGGGAGCAAGTCAATGCTATCACCCTAAGAAGTGGTACAAAGCTGGAGGAGCCACATCAGAAGAATGAGACTGAAGAGCCAACTACAAATAAGGAACCATCAACTAAAATTCGTCAGTCACCAAAACAACCAGCAGATGGATGGTCTCCAGGTATACGATTTGCTGATCCAAATGTGAAGCCCTACGTGCCGCCACTACCATTCCCAGAGAGACAAATACAAGCATCCAGATAAGGAATTTTTCTAACTTTTTTCAAAATTTTAAAGAATTTACATATTAATATTTCTTTTGTAGATGCTATTACTCAAATGCCCAGGTATGCCAAGTTTCTCAAAGAAATCCTAACAAATAAGAAAAAGCTGAAGGAGCATGAGAGAATAAATTTGAATGAAGAATGCTCAGCAATACTTCAAAATAAATTACCATAGAAGCTAAAAGATCCAGGGAGTTTTACTATCCCCTGCATTATTGGTGATTATAGTTTTGATAAAGTTTTATGTGATTTAGGAGCAAGTATTAATCTCATGCCTTTTTCTATTTTTAGGAAGCTGGGTCTAGGAGAACCAAAGCCTACCACTATTACTCTTCAATTAGCCGACAGATCCATTAAATATCCAAGAGGTATAGTGGAGGATGTCTTGGTAAAGGTAAACAAGTTTATTTTTCCCTGTTGATTTTATTGTTCTTGATATGGAAGAAGATTATGATGTACCCCTTATTTTAGGGAGACCCTTTTTAGCTACTGGAGGAGCTTTAATAGATGTTCAACAAGAAAAATTAATTCTTAGAGTCCAAGACGAACAAGTTACTTTTAATATTTTTAAAGTTATTAAACATTCCAATGATAATCAAACTTGTTTTCGTATAGATGATATTGACAATTTAGTGCATGAGTATTTTTTAGAAAATAGGTTTGAGGACCCTATTGAAGCTTGCATTGTCCAATCACAAGAGGGTTCAGCTGAAGATGAAAGGCAAATAGAATGCATAAAATTGTTAAAGGGTCAGACCATATATTCCACGCACATACAGACCACGATTTGAAGAATTAGAAAGATCATCCACTCCTTTTCCAAAGACATCAATTGAAGAGCCACCTACTCTTGAACTTAAACCTCTTCCCTTCTCATTTAAAATATGTTTTCTTGGAAGGTTCATCACACTTACCTATTATTATTTCTTCTTCCTTTGATAGATTTAATGGAAGAAAAATTATTAAGAGTACTAAAGAAACACAAAAAGGCATTTGGATGGACCAATAGCAGACATCAAAGGAATTAGTCCCTCAATTTGTATGCACAAAATTCTCATGGAGGACAACTATGAGCCTACGGTCCAACCCCAAAGAAGACTCAACCCCAAGATGCAAGAAGTGGTCAAAAAGGAGGTAATCAAGCTACTGAATGCAGGTATTATTTATCCTATCTCTGATAGTTCATGGGTGAGCCCTGTTCAAGTAGTTCCTAAAGAAAGGTGGGATTACTGTAGTTCAAAATGATAATAATGAATTAATTCCTACTAGAACTGTTACTGGATGGAGAGTATGTATGGATTATAGAAAATTAAATGATGCAACTAGAAAAGATCATTATCCTCTTCCATTCATTGATCAGATGTTAGAAAGATTAGCTGGACATGATTTTTACTGCTTTCTAGATGGATATTCTGGTTATAATCAAATTGCCATAGCACCTGAGGATCAAGAGAAAACTACTTTTACATGTCCTTATGGTACATTTGCTTTTAGAAGAATGCCGTTTGGTTTATGTAATGCACCAGCTACTTTTCAACGATGCATGATGGCTATTTTTTATGATATGATTGAAAATTATCTTGAAATATTTATGGATGATTTTTCTATCTTTGGATCCACATTTGATAAATGCTTGCATAACTTATCTCTTGTTTTACAAAGATGTGAGGATACTAATCTTGTCTTAAATTGGGAAAAGTGTCATCTGATGGTACAAGAAGGCATAGTGTTAGGCCACAAGATTTCATATAAAGGTATTGAAGGTTGATAGAGCTAAGCTTGAGGTGATCGAAAAGTTACCCATACCGACCTCAGTTAAAGGCTATTAGGAGCTTTTTGGGGCATGCTGGATTTTACTGTCGATTTATAAAGGACTTCTCTCTAATTTCTAAACCTTTATCTAAATTATTATGTAAAGGATGTCTCTTTTCATTTTTCTGATGAGTGTTTGCAGGCATTTAACACCCTCAAGGAGAAGCTGGTCACGGCACCTATTATGGTAGCACCAGATTGGTCCCTACCTTTTGAGTTGATGTGTGATGCTAGTGACACAGCCATAGGAGCAGTACTTGGTCAAAGAAAGGATAAGATTTTTCAAACTATATACTATGCTAGCCGCACTTTGACTGAAGCTCAACAAAAATATGCAACCACTGAAAAGGAGCTTCTGGCAGTAGTATTTGCATTAGACAAATTTCATTCTTATCTTATTTTATCTAAAGTTATTATATACACCGACCATGCAAGCTCTAAAGTATCTTCTTACCAAGAAAGATGCAAAACCCAGATTGATCAGATGGATTCTTTTGCTACAAGAATATGATTTGGAGATTAAGGACAAGAAGGGCATAGAGAATTCAGTTGCTGACCACCTTTCCAGACTGGAAAACATCACAGAGAAGGAATTAGATATTTGCCCTATCAAGGAGGAATTTCCAGATGAATGCCTCTATGCTATATCAGGTAGAACGTTTCCATGGTATGCTGATATTATTAACTACTTGGTTGGTAAGGTTTTTCCACTTGGTCTTTCTTTTCAACAAAAGAAGAGGTTCTTATCTATTGTTAAACATTATTTTCTGGGATGAACCCTTCTTGTATAAGTATTGTTCAGATCAGATCATTAGAAGATGCATTCCAGAGGAAGAAATGGAGAAAATTCTGCATCATTGTCATGATCTGAGAGGCAGGAGGACATTTCGGCCCAACTAGAACAGCATATAAGGTTCTTCAATCAGGTTTTTATTGGCCCTCTCTATTTAAAGATGCTCATACTTATGTCTCTTCATGTGACCGCTGTCAAAGAACTGAAAATCTCTCTAGAAGACATGAAATGCCTTTAAACAATATTCTTGTGTGTGAAATTTTTGATGTTTGGGGTATTGATTTTATGGGACCTTTTCCTAGTTCTTTTTCAAATCAATATATACTTGTGGCTGTAGATTATGTTTCAAAATGGGTAGAAGCAGCACCCTTTTCCAACTAATGATGCAAAGGTAGTTGTCAAATTTTTGAAAAAGCATATTTTTACTCATTTTGGCACTCCTAGAGCAATCATTAGTGATGGAGGTAAACACTTTTGTAATAAATAATTTGAAAATCTATTAAATAAATATGGTGTCACTCATAAAATAGCTACCCCATATCATCCACAAACCTAGTGGTCAAGTAGAGGTGTCTAATAGGGAATTAAAAAGAATTTTAGAAAAAACTATAATTGCATCCTAGAAAAGACTGGTCATTAAAATTAGATGATGCATTATGGGCATATAGAACTGCATATAAAACACCTATTGGTATGTCCCCATATAGGCTACTCTTTGGAAAAGCATGCCACCTCCCTGTTGAGCTAGAACATAAAGCATATTGGGCCATGAAAATTCTTAACTTTGATATACAAGATGCAGAGAAGAACAGGTTAATGCAAATAAATGAGATGGATGAATTTCGCCACCATGCTTATGAGAATGCCAGGATTTACAAAGAACGTACTAAGAAATGGCATGATAACCATATCGTAAAAAGAGAATTCCATGAAGGACAGCAAGTTCTTTTGTATAGTTCATGGCTACATTTATTTCCAGGCAAGCTAAAATCAAGATGGACAGGTTCCTATACAATTACTAAGGTATTTCCATATGGAGCAGTAGAGATCTTTGATGAATCAAAAGGTACCTTCAAGGTAAACGGTCACAGGCTGAAAAATTACATTAATGAAAGTTTTGAAAAGGAGAAGGAAGCATTTCAATTACAAGATCCTACTTTAGAACTTCAAAGAAAGTCAAGCTGAAGACTATAAATCAGAACTACTAGATAGGTTGTTTCTTTTCTTTTTTAGTTTTGATCATTTTTATTTTCTTTTATTTTTTAGTAATTTATTGTTGCTCTTTTACTGCTCTGGTGTGTATTTTTAATTTTGCAGAAAAATCAATGAGAACTCAAGCAAAATTTCAAAGCTCCAAAGAACCAGACTGAACCAAATCAGGTGTATTCCTTCCTATCCTTTATTACATCCTTTATTTTTCTTTCTCTTTTAAGACAATGTAGAATAATTATATAAAAAAAAAATCCATGTGTCAAGAAGAAAATCTTGAGCAAGATAAACTGGATAAGTGATAAAAGATAGAATTATTTGCTAATGAATGTAATGAGTTAAAGAAGTAGATTAGTTGGTCAACTTTTAGCAGCCTACTTAGGTCATTAAAAGATTATTAGCACTTTTTATTGCACATGCACACTAACAAGGCAAAGTAGGTATTGATTATAAGGCCAACTGAAGATTCAATTATCACTGAAAATTGGTAATTAATATACATTCTAATCAAAGAAACTTGAATTTAAGGAAAGAGCTACCTGCCTATAAATAAAGTGCAAAAGATAGAGTATATGTGGATTGCCCAAAGCCTAGTAACTGGGTCTCTGCACCTAGGTCAAGTGTGAAAATTCACGTAAAACAATGAAGGAAAGGCCAGGATGCTCAGCACAGTAAAAAAAAAAAAAAAAAAGAAAAGAAAAAGAAAAAGACAGTGTGAAAGCTACCTTAATTCATGAGTATAAAATTGAGAATGTATAGAAAATTGATCAAAATAGGTGATAAGAGAAGATACTTTTGTTCTTTTAATTTAATACTGAAATGCTATAGTTAGCCATCACGAACACAAGTGCTACAGATCTTTGATGTACTCTAAGAAAGTTTTTAATTGTATTGACTGAAAAATTTGCTTCTAAAGCTCAATGCTTAGTTAGCAGTATTTTCTAAACTTTTTGACCTTTAATCCTAAATTTTATCTTTATGAAGGATAATCTTATTGAAATATGGTATTAAATAAAACATTGCTAAGGAACTAGCAATGACTAAGTTGGGAGGTGTGATAAGTGCTAAAAATATACTAATAAAAGTATTAAATTATAAAATAAATTAAACTATTTTATTATAAATTGATACTTTTATTAATCTTATGTAGGAAAGAAGGCCACCAATGTGAAGATCTCATTTTTCTGATTCAGATGAAAAAAATTTCAAGCAAAACGGACATCAAACGAGCCCAGAATTGAATTTCAAAAAAAAAAAAAAAAATGTCGACGCAACGCTGACGTCATCTAATTTGAGAAATTATCCTAATTTTGTAGTGGGTACTAGAATCCACATAGATTGCACACGAGCCTAACTTTGGTTGGTCAACCCATGTATATCTAAGAATAGGTTCATAACCAATTATTTCTCTAAATAATTTTTAGTAATTTAATTTTATTCCAGTCCCTAATCAGTAGATTTTGGCCTCCACTATAAAGGTCCGATTAGGTCCAACCATTAACATGACCATACTTGATGCATCAAACCAATAAATGATTAACTCCAATTTTGGTTGATCAATCTAACCATCATTTAGGAAGATGTAGCCAAGAAATCATATTATGAATGATAATCCCATCAGCCGATAAACACCAGGCCTTTAGGCCTCCAATAATTATCCAACTGATGTACCCATTATCACCCACTTAATGGGAGGCTATGATCTAGTTATCATCATAACTATTTCAGGACCTAATAATTTTAGAAGATTTTAATTTTAAGGAGAAGGTCAGATGAACTAGCTTGTCATGATCCTCCTACCGACTTCACCAAGTGAGCTTAAGGGAGATCAATAATAAGCTGGTCTAGGAGCATCTAAATCAGTCATACTGATTTACCTAGATGACATGGGTCAGCTTGAATAGTCAAGTGATCCGATCAAAACATAATTTCATCAAGAGTCTAGGTAAGTTCGATCGATGGGAGGGTCTGCCAAAGCTTGCCTTAGACATTATAAAAAATGGCCAGGCAAGCGGGCTACCAATTAAAGACCATTGATCTGATTTATCTTAGATACCAACTGATTTAATTAGTCTTGATTAGATCAATCTAATAGTTCATGCTAGACCACGTAGCCAAGAATCAAGTCTATCTTGGGTCTCATTAAAGATATGAACTTGACCAACTACAACTATTGTAATTGATCTAGAAAATCCTTGACCTAATCTATGATAATAATTGATTAGATTTAGTCAATTCTTTAATTAAGTCCATTTTGGAATCTAACTTTAGGTCTAATCTAATTAATGGACCTAATCCTCACTAACCTATTTAACCTAACGTGTTATGATTTGTGTCTTAGGATCTTCAATTCACAATCCTAGATCCTAATCAAATAACTTCTTAATTCTTAATTAAGCTTTAGACTGAGGGTTGGGGTTTGACTTTTCAAAAATAATTTTTATATTTATAAAATATTTTTACAATATGATTCTATCAACCAAGTTGCATGTTTGGTTTATAATCAATATGCAAATAAGATAAGCATTAAACTATTTTAGAACTAATCTAAATAGGTTCACGTAAGTGAAACTATTTCAATTTCATTCAATCATAAATTACCTTATGTTGGGGATAAACCCACTCCTGCCGAAGTTTGGCTAGATGCTTGATCTTGGAAGGATCTCGCCCAGCAGCAGCCTCCATGGTTAAACCTCGAGACTCCTCCAACAATTGAACTCCTCCTAGACTTCTCCTTCAGCTAGACTCCTCCAACAGTTGGACTCCTCCCAAACTTCTTTTTTAGCTAGATTCCTTCAATAGTTGAACTCCTTTCGAGCTTCTACTTCAATCAGACTCCTCCAACGGTCGAACTCCTTCCAGACTTCTTCTTCAGTCGGACTCTAATAGTTGAACTCCTTCCAAACTTCTCCTGCAGCTAGACTCCTCCCCCAGCCGGACTCCTCCAATAGTTGGACTCCTTCCAAACTTCTCCTTCAGTCAGACTCCTCCAACAGTTGAACTGCTTCTGAGCTTCTCCTTCAGCCAGACTCCTCCAACGATCAAACTCCTTCCAAACTTCTCCTTCAGCCAAACTCCTCCAATAGTTGAACTTCTTTCGGACTTCTCCTTCAGCTGGACTCCTCCAACGGTCAAACTCCTTCTAGACTTCTCCTTCAGTCAAACTCCTCCAGCAGTTGAACTCCTCTCGAACTTCTCCTTCAATCAAAATCCTCTCCCACATAGACTCCTCCGATAGTCAAACTCCTCTCAGATTTTTCCTTCAGATGGACTTCTCCAAATAGCTAAACTCCCTCCGAACTTCATCCAACAGCCCTAGAGGACCTCGGCACTTATCCTCAATATAGCCAAAAGAATCATCAATCTCTCCCATCCTAGCTTTGGCTGTTGGATCCCGACGGGCTCGCACATCGCAACAATAGACACTATCCCCCATAACAAACTTCACATGGCCCTAAACGACCTACTACCGAATGGTTATGGCTATCACTATCAGTTTGTTACAAGCTCCATCCATATAAGAGACCCTCAAGATATGCTTTCTCCAAGGAAGCTCTCCTTCTCTTCCTCAAAACACTGTTAGAATCTCTCTACGTATTCCATTTCTATTGATCGAAAGAGCTGACTTGATCATCGGAGGGTCTTGTTGGAGCCACCACCCCAGACTCCAGATGAGACTTGTTTTGTAGGTTCTGATGGCGATCTTGTCCTCTCCAAATCCAGCTTTGACTCTGACGATGGTCAGATTTTGTGCCAACAGGATTAGCGCTAGAGGAAGGGACTCAAGTTATTGAGGTTCCCTTATTCTTGAAGGAATACATGGTGGAGATCCATCTTCATCCTAGCCAGAGTCCTACTTTTTCTCTCGCTCTCTTGAGGATGCCCCCTAGAAAGGCTTCAACCCGATGGTCAACCGCCTTCTCGGCTAGATCTCATCCAGATCTTCCGATCCTTGTTTTGCCTCCTGCATCTCAAGCCCTACCACTTATGACAGTGGACACAGTGTAGTTCGACCTGCTGGTCCAGTAGGTCTGCAACCTTACTGATGCAGTGCAGGCCATGCGATAGTAGCAGCCACCTCCGACATCGTCTCAATCGGAGTAGATTTCTCGAGAGCCAGAGAACCCGATCTGGGGGTGGTCGACTTGGGTCAGTCGGCCAGCATCCTCCAAAAAAGGGAAGCAAAGGGTGGAGAGCCCTTGCTTGGACCATGACTCAACCCCGAGGGGAGCTTTGCCCTCATTCCACAAGAAAATCCTAGAGATCAAGGATCGTGAAGATCTCCTGGATCAAAGGCTCTAGGAAATGAGTCGATGAATTGAAGAACTCCATCATGCTCCCTCCTCCCGTGGTAATGATATTTGCACTGACCCTCCTTTTTTTCAAAAGATTATGCAGGAACCAATTCCACTAAACTTCAAGCTTTCTTAGTTTGAGAGTTACGATGGGATCATTGATCTGATCGATCACCTGAAGGCCTTCCAAATAATGATGCTGCTCCATAGCACGTCAGACACCATTTTGCGTCGAACTTTTTCGTCCACCCTCAAGGGAGCCATCAGAAATTGGTATTCGGCCCTTAATTTGGGTACCATCTTTTTATTCGATCAAATGAGCCATCAATTTGTGGCTCATTTCGTTAGCAGCCAACGTCCCCACCAAGATTCGAATTCTCTGATGAACATCAATCAGAAGGAGGAGAAATCTATCCAGGCTTATGTCATCCAATTTAATGCTACTGCATTGGAGGTCCGAAACCTGGACCAGTCTGTTGTAATGAATGCACTCAAGGATGGCCTTCAGAAGAATGATTTGCTATTCTTACTGAAGAAAAAGTATCCTAGGAACTTTACCGATATGCTGGCTCGGGCAGAAGGTTATGCCTAAGCTGAGGAGGCCTTTAAGGCCAGGAATAATGAAGTCGCCCAGGAGTGGCAGGCGGGTGAACCGAATGTGTCCGTGGCTGAAGAGAAATCGAGCAGAGCTCGGCCACACTCTCGATCTCCTTTGGAGCATAAGTAGGCTCGAACTCCTACTCGGGTCCAGAGGTGAAGAAGCCCAGATAGAAAGATGCGACGGAGCTCTTTCTTTAGAAGATTCCACAACTACGCCCCTCTCAATGCTCTAAAAATCCAAGTATTGATGGAGATCAGAGAGCAACTATCGAGATCAGAAAGGATGTGCACTCACCTCGGTAAGTGCAATCCTAGCAAGTTCTGTCTCTACCATCGTGATCACGATCACGATACAGAAAAGTACATCAAGCTCTAAGATGAGATCGAGGAGCTCATCAGGCATGGTAGGCTTGGTCGGTTCCTACAATGTTGGCCAAAATGATGGGAGGTTCGACCGAGAGCACCCCCGCTGCCAAAACCATCGATGGGCGAGGAACAGTAAGAAGATCGGCCCCCAATTGGCATCATTAACACTCCTACCCAGTTGATGGGCTTGATGTCCACGATGATCTTACCGAAGAATGAGACGAGTCCATAGAAGATCTTATGACCGTCCTCTTGAATGACGGAAATGCGGAGCATACGGTAAAAATTGGCTCCAATCTGAATGATGAAGTTTGAGAGTAGCTCATCGCCTTTTTATGGAGGAATGCCGATGTCTTTGCCTAGATTTTGGTAGATATGCCTAGGATTGATGTCGAGGTTATGGAACATCGACTGACCGTTGATCCCAAGCATCGATCAGTAAAAGAAAGAGTTTGGGGCCATGCACTAGAAAGATAGAAGGCAATAGCAGAAGAAGTCGACAAGCTTCTCAACATCGGATTTATTCAAGAAGTCAGCTATCCGACTTGGGTCTCTAACATGGTCCTGGTCAAGAAGGCCAATGGTAAGTGGAGGATGTGCATTAACTTTAAAAAGCTGAACAAGATTTGCCCAAAAGACAGCTACCCTTTGCCCAAAATCGATCAACTGGTAGATACGATTTTAGGCTACGAGCTCCTCACCATCATGGATGTCTTCTCTAGCTGCAACCAAATTTGGATGGCACTGGAGGATTAGGAGAAGATTGCTTTTATTACTAATCATGGTCTTTACTATTATAGGGTCATGCCCATTAGGCTTAAGAATGCAGGCACAACTTATCAGTGCTTGGTCAATAAAATCTTCAAGGAGCAGATCAATCGCAATACGAAGGTTTACGTCGATGACATGCTGGTCAAAAGTCGAATGTCTATCAATCATATTGCCGACCTTAAAGAGACTTTTGATGCGCTCAAAAAGTACAAGATGAAGCTGAACCTAATCAAGTGCACCTTTAGGATAGCCTTAGAAAAATTTTTAGGATTCATAGTCTCGAGATAAGGGATTGAGGCGAACCCGAAGAAGATTCGAGCTATCCAGGAGATGACCGCTCCAAAGTCCATCAAATAAGTTCAACACCTGATCTGAAAGGTGGCATCTTTGAATCGTTTTGTCTCGAGGTCGGCCAAATGCTGCATGCCCTTTGTCCAAATCCTCAGGAAACTGAAAGATTTTCACTAGACTCAAGAATGCCAAATGGCATTTGATGAGCTCAAAAACTACCTCGGCTCGCCTTCCGTACTAGCCAAATCCGAATCCGAAGAGGAGCTGTTTCTCTACCTTGAAGTCTCCCCTTCTGTGCTAGCAGCAGTCCTGATCAAAAAAGAGGCAAAAGTATGGCAACTAGTCTATTATATAAGCCGGATCCTAAGGAATGTCGAGATTAGGTATACAAAGTTGGAAAAATTGACTTATGCTCTTCTGATTGCAACAAGAAGACTTCGGCCTTACTTCTAGGAACATGCTATAATGCTCCTAACTAACCAGCTGATCATAGCGATCCTTTATCAAATAGATGCTTCCGAAAGAATTGCAAAATGGGCCATTGAATTAATAGAGTTCGACATCAACTATCAGCCTCGACTAGCAATCAAGGCTCAAGCACTGATCGACTTCATAGTTGAATGTACCATCCCAGACGATGTCAAGCTTCAAAATGAAACCAACATTCCATGGTAGCACCCGAGCTCCTCTAAAGAAAGAACCTACCTTTCTGAAGATTTTTAGGCCCTGTATGTTGATGGCTCCTCCAACACTTTTGGAGTAGGTGCTGGGCTGATCCTAATCAATCCAAAAGGAATCATCGTGGAGTACGCACTGCATTTTGAATTTCTGACGATAAACTATGGGATAGAATATGAGGCCCTAATGTTCTGGCTCAGGATAGCCAAAGAATTGAGAGCTGATCGACTTCAAGTTTGCAGTGACTCCCAACTGGTCGTGGGGCAGGTTAGCGGTAGTTATGAAGCCCAAAAAGAGAGCATGATAAAATATCTTGAGAAGGTGAAGAGCTTGACCCCAGCCTTCGGTAGCTTCAGCATTCGACAAATCCCGAGAGTGAAAAATGCTAGGGCCAACCTTTTTTGCAAGCTAGCCACCCTAGCTCCTAACAAGCTTTCGAAAGAAGCTTATTATGAAACATTGAAATGCCAATGCATAAAAGAACCACAGCCCGTCATGCAAGTTGGCTAGGAGCCCTGCTAGATTGACCCACTGACCGCTTATCTTAAGGATCGGGTTCTTCCTTGTGATCCAAAAAAGGCTCGAAAGTTGAGAAACCAAGCCTCCCGGTAAGTTCTTTATGAGAATAAGCTATATAAAAGGTCATATTTTCTGCCATTATTGAGGTGCCTCCGACCCTCTAAGGCTGATTTTGCACTTTGGGAAGTGCACGAGGAAATTTTCGAGAGCCATTTGGGTGCTAGATCTCTATCTCATAAGCTGCTCGGACAAGGATATTACCGGCCGACTATGCATGGTGATTGTGTTGATTACGTCAGGAGATGTGATTGCTACCAAAGGAATGCAAATGTCCAAAGGCAATCAGCCACTGAGCTTGCCCCATTAAGTGCTTCTTGGTCGTTTGTGCAGTGGAGAATAGATATTCTTGGATCCTTTCCAATGGCATCTAGGCAACGAAAGTTTCTCCTAGTCTCCATCGACTATTTTACTAAATGGGTCGAGGCTGAACCACTGGCAAAGATTACCAAAATCAAGGTGCAGGACTTCGTCTGGAAGTCGATCGTCTGCAGATTTAGACTGCCCCAAACTATCATAACAGACAATGGTTGATAATTCATCGGGGTGAGGTTCATCGAGTTCTGCGAAGGTCTGAATATCTTCCACCACTTTATGTCGGTAGCTCATCCATAGGTAAATGGAAAAGCTGAAGTGACCAACCAGATCCTATTGCTAGACATCAAGACAAGACTCGAAAGAGCAAGGGGGCCTGGGTGGATGAACTTTATCATATTCTGTGAGCATACCGTACTACTCAAAGGCTACCGACTGGAGAAATACCATTCATCTTAGCTTTTGGAATAGAGGCAGTCATCCCGATCGAACTTAAGCTTCCATCGACATGGATAGTGGCTTTTAATGAGCACCATAACCCACAAGACCATAGAGCCAACCTCGACCTATTGAAAGAAAAAAGAGAGAAAGCCCAAGTTCAAATGACAGCTTACAGGCGAAAGGTGGCCCGATGCTATAACTCTAGAGCCAGAGGTAAAATATTCAGAGTGGAGGACTTAGTGCTTCAAAGAGCCACCATCTCTCTACCTCAGAACCAGGGAAAGCTTATCCCAAATTGGGAAGGATCCTATGAGGTCACGAAAGTCGTCCGACTCAGGACATACTACTTGAAGAAACTCGAAGGGACAGACCTACCTCGACCATGGAATTCGAAAAATTTATATGTATTACCGAAGATTTGATTATAATGAAATCACCCTACTTCAACAACCTAATCTTTATTGTATATCAGTAATAAAGAGGGACTACCCTCCGAACTTAATCTCACGATAAATACGGTCACATTAAGAACAAGAGGAGAACCTCGTCCTAACGTGAGCAAAGTCGAAGGCCACGATCATTTTAGACGAGATGAGGGGAGAGACCCTGACAACGGCCCTAATATGCCCCTACAGTCCACTAGGAATAGGAGAAGAATCTCATCCCAACGTGAGCAAAGTCGAAGACCTCGTTCATTTTAGACGAGATGAGGAGAGAGGCCCTGACAGCGGCCCTTATGGTCCTACAGCCCGTTAGGAATAGGAGAAGAATCTCATCCTAACGTGAGCAAAGTCGAAGGCCTCATTTATTTTAGACGAGATGAGGGGAGAGACCTTGACAACGGCCCTAATATGCCACTATAGCTCATTAGGAATAGAAGAAGAACCTCATCCTAACGTAAGCAAAGTCAAAAGCCTCATTTCATTTTAGATGAGATGAGGAGAGAGGGCTCTGACAATGGCCCTAATGTGCCCCTATAGCTCGTTTAGCAATAGAAGAAGAACCTCATCCTAACGTGAACAAAGTCGAAGGCTTCGTTTATTTTGGACAAGATGAGGGGAGGGCCTTGATAATGGCCCTAATATGCCCATACAGCCTGTTAGGAGCAGAAGGAGAATCTTATTCAATGTGAGCAAAAGTCGAAGGTCTCATTCATTTTAGACGAGATGAGAAGAGAGGCCCTGACAATGGCCCTAATGTGCCCCCTACAGCCCATTAGGAACAAGAGAAGAAACTCATCCTAACTTGAGCAAAATTGAAGTCCTCGTTCATTTTAGACGAGATGAGGGGAGAGGCCCTGACAACGGTCCTAATGTGCCCTTACAGCCCATTAGAAATAGGAGAAGAACCTTATCCTAACATGAGCAAAGTCGAAGATCTCGTTCATTTTAGATGAGATGAGGGAAGAGGCCCTGACAATAATCCTAATGTGCCCCTATAGCCCATTAGGAACAGGAGGAGAACCTTATCCTAACATGAGCAAAGTTGAAGGTCTCGTTCATTTTAGACGAGATGAGGGAAGAGGCCCTGACAATGGCCTTAATGTACCCCTAAAGCCCGTTAGGAATAGGAGGAGAACCTCATCCTAACGTGAACAAAGTCAAAGGCCTCATTCATTTTAGATGAGATGAGGGGAGAGGCCCTAACAATGGCCATAATATGCCCCTACAGTCCATTAGGAATAGGAGGAGAACCTTATCCTAACATGAGCAAAATCGAAGGCCTCATTCATTTTAGACGAGATGAGGAAAGAGGCCCACGACAATGGCCCTAATGTGCCCCTATAGCCCGTTAGCAACAGGAGGAGAACCTCATCCTAACATGAGCAAAATCGAAGACCTCGTTCATTTTAGATAAGTTAAGGAAAGAGGCTCTGACAACGGTCCTAATATACTCCTACAGTCCATTAGGAACAGGAGTAGAACCTCATCCTAACGTGAGCAAAGTCAAAGGCCTCATTCATTTTAGACGAGATGAGGGGAGAGGCCCTGACAACGGCCCTAATGTGCCCCTACAGCCCATTAGAAATGGGAGAAGAATCTCATCCTAACTTGAGCAAAATCAAAGGCCTTATTTGCTTTAGACGGGATGAGGAAAAAGGCCCTGACATCGGTCCTAATACGTCATACAGCCTCATTAGTAATAGGAGGAGAACCTCATCCTAATAAGAGTAAAAAAAAAATAGAGAGAGAGAAGGGTCGAAGGTGAGCATTGCATTCCTATGAGGCAATGACGGACAAGAACCTCAGACTCGGCCTCCGCATCCTAGATGGCTTGATGCTCACAGATCAGTTGGAGCTTCAACCATTGAACTTCAGCTTTCTCCATCCCGACAGCCTCTGAAAGCTCACCAATGGTCTTCTTCAAGGAGGCAATCTCCTCCAACTCTCCACTAGAGATAGCCCGTCGACCATCAGCCAGTTGTTGTTGGAGATGGCTCACCTCTCTGTTAGCTGCCCGGAGCTCATGCTTGAGCCTGGTCACTTCCTTCGACCAAGTTAGCTTATACTCATTATACCAGGCTTCAGTATCGTAGAGCTGCTTCTAAAGTTTAGAGAACCTCTTGGACTAGTCCTAATCATACCAGGCCCTGTCGATAGACCATGATGAAGTTTCCTCCAGTAGTTGAATTTTTTTCTTCGCCATCATAAGGTCGATCTCAAGGGAGCTGATCTTTGCCATTAACTTCCAAGACTTGTTGCTGGCATTTCTTCTTAGTTTAGCCATTTTTTTCTCAAAGCTGTCCTTTTGAATGCTGAAACTGGTAGAGTCCTTCCTGTATAGGTTTTTAAGATTGGTAACTTCGAAAGTCACCTCTGAAGCATTCTTCCTTGATTCTTGGAGATCATCCTCAATTTTTCTCAACTTCTTCTTCAAGCGATGAATCTCCTTCTTCAAGCTCCTAATCAGTGGTTTAATCGAAATCCCACGGAGCAAAGGATCGCCATCAATTGAAAGAGGGGAGTCATGACCTAGATCATCAAGAGCATTCTGAACCATGCAAATGACAACACAAAGTGTAAGGCTAGAAAAAGATTTATCTTTCATTTACTTGGATGTTTTTAAATACATCAGCATAAAAAAAAGAAAAAGAAAAAGAAAGCTACATGATCATCGAAAATCTAGACCTCGGGCATCTCAGTCACAGGAGATGTTGGAGCATTTTCATTTGCGTTCGGTCCTTGGGCAGGCTCGAGTGCTATAGAGATGGGTTCGGGAGCTTTCGAGATGGCTCCCACGGCTGAAGAAGAAGTGACGTTGGCCGGGACAACTCCAACCCTGAGGGATGAAGGATCGGCTCCGTCGTCGGGCTCTTCCATCAAGAGGTCCAAATCTACCTCGAGAAAATTTTCAGCAACCCTTCTGAGGCAGATCTGGAATCCTCGATCAAGGCCTCCTGAGCAAAAGCTATTTTAATATCCTCCATGTCCCTAGAGGACCTGAAGCTTTCGATCGCTCGCTCCACCACTGCACCGACCCCTTCTTGTCCCTTCCTCTTTTCCTAATCCTCCTAAGCCAAGGCAGTCCTTAAGTTCGTCATCTTTTCATGTTCCATCCTCAACTCTTTCCAAAGGTGCTCGACCTTGGTGGATTGGATTTTTGAAGCCACCCTCATGCTCTCGACTTTAGCTTGGGCCTTCTCGACATCCGCACAAGCTTCCTCGAGAGACTTCGAGGCTTCAGCCCATCTTTAACCGACCGCCTCAGAGTGGGCGAAGAGATAATGCCCGAGCTATGATAGAAAACTAAGTTAAAATTAGGAAGCCCTAACTTTTGAAATGGAAAGGGACTTCAATAGTCACACTCGGTACTCCATTCTCTTGAACTTTATACATGAAAGTAGGAGGACTAGTGTTGGGGATAAATCCACTCCTGCCAAAGTTTGGCTGGATGCTTGATCTTGAAAGGATTCCGTCTGGCAGCAGCCTCCATGGTTAAACCTTGGGACTCCTCCAATAGTTGAACTCCTCCCAAACTTCTCCTTTAGCCAGACTCCTCCAACAGTCAGACTTCTTCCGAACTTCTCCTTCAGTCAGATTCCTCCAACAGTTGAACACCTTTCGGGCTTCTCCTTCAGTTGAACTCCTCCAACGATCGAACTCCTTCCACACTTCTACTTCAGTCGGACTCCTCCAGCAGTTGAACTCCTCCTAAACTTCTCCTTCAACCAGACTCCTTCTCCAGTTGGACTCCTTCCAACAGTCAGACTCCTTCCGAACTTCTCCTTCAGTCAGACTCCTCCAATAGTTGAACTTCTTTCGAGCTTCTCCTTCAATCAGACTCCTCCAATGGTCGAACTCCTTCCGAACTTCTCCTTCAGTCAAACTCCTCCAACAGTTGAAGTCCTTCCAAGCTTCTCCTTCAGTCGAACTCCTCCAATGGTTGAACTCCTTCCAGACTTCTCCTTCAATCAAACTCCTTCAGTAGTTGAACTCCTTCCCAACTTCTCCTTCAGTCAGACTCCTCCCCCAGTCAGACTCCTCCAATAGTCAAACTCCTACCAGACTTCTCCTTCAATCGGACTCCTCTAACAGTCAAACTCCTCTCAGATTTTTTCTTCAGATGGACTCCTCCAAATAGGTAAAGTCCCTCCAAACTCCATCCAACAGCTCTAGAGGATGTCGGCACTTGTCCTCGATATAGCCAAAAGAATCGTCAATCTCTTTCATCCGAGCTTCGACCGTTGGATCTCGATGGGCTCGCACATCACGACAACAGATACTATCCCCCATAACAAACTCCATGTGGCCCTGAATGGCCTACTACCAGATGGTTACGGCTGTCACTATCAGTTTATTATAGCCTCCATCCATATAAGAGATCCTTCAGATATGCTTTCTCTAGGAAAGCTCTCCTTCTCTTCCTCAAAACTCTGCTAGAATCTCTCTATGTACTCCATTTCTGTTGGTCGAAAAAGCTGACATGATCGTCGGAGAGTCTTGCCAGAGCCAGCACCCCAGACTCTAGATGAGACATTTTTAGAGGTCTCGACGGTGACCTCATCCTCTCCAATTCATCTTCGACTCCGACAATGGTCAGATTTTGCACCAACACCTTAGATCAAATCTAATATATTTATAATGATTAAAATTAGATTAAAATATTTTTAATCAGATCATAAAATTTTTAGATCTAATCTAAAATGTTATGATCAATATTTTAGATTAGCACGTTCTAGGATAACCTCTCCACTGAAAGAGGTAAATCTTATAGCAGAACAACCTTATAAGCGGTCCATGTAATCTAAAATTTTTATTTTTAGATCTAAAACTCTTTTAAATATAATAAATTATAAATAAAATTAGATCATATCTAATAAATTTATAATAAGAAATAGATCTACATGAACTAGGACAGTCTTTCCACTGTAAGTGATAAATCTTACAGTAGGACAACCTTATAATCAGTTCGTAGGATCATGATTTTTAATTTTAGATTTAATAATCAAATTATAAGTCATATATAATCTAAAAAATAATCTAAATGTATACATATAATCATGTAATAATGAACCTAACTCTGATACCAATTGAAGAAATCAGATCTAGGATTTCAGGACTAGATCTTGAAACTTTTTCAAGATTAGACAATGAAAGATAGAAATAAATTAAAATTTATTTATAAAAATAGAAAATATTCTAGATCTAAGATCCTATTATATGATAATGACATGAGATTAAATCAAAAATAAAAAAATATAAGAAATAAGAAAAGGTGTTGATCACATCAATATAGATCTACACTAGATCTATTATAGGTATATAACAGAGGATCAGATCTATATTACCTGTATAAGTTAGACATTCTAACTTGCTAATCAAAGCTTGAGGATGAAGCTTTGAGCTGCATACACATCCAACTGCTAAGAGATGTCCACACAAGCCCACAAATTTTGTTCAGAAGTTTAATTTTCAAAAATCAGCACAGTATGCTAGTACTATGTTGATCCTTCTTCGATGATTGATCTGGTGCTTCCTTTATCAAGATTTGGATACTCCAAATCTATATGAAGGAGGAGGAGAAGGAAAGAGCAAAAGAACTCTAGAAGAAGACCCTCTTCTTCTTCTCTTTTCTCTCATCTAGACACCTAGATTGGTGTCTATGAAATCCCCACACCCCAAGGATCTCTCTCTCTAATTTTCACATGCTCAAGAGCTCTCTCAATGGTCTAGAATCAGTACAAAATTCAATCCAAAAAGACCTCCTTATAAAGAGATATGGAAGAGTTCTTATTGGGTGAAATTCCTAGACTAGGCAAGACCATATATGGCAAATTGTTGGGGTGCCCAAGCGTTGGGCACCCCTTCCTTTGTTTTAGCCTCTGACCACTAGGGTAGGCACACAAAAACTTCTCCTTTTTACCATAGAAATCAGAAGAGAATCAGGGTGGGGGGTGGCACAAAGGAAGGAGTCCAAGTTTGTTGGAATTCTATCATATAGAGTCCAAAAATATAACAACTTCCCATGTAAAGACATGGTCCATAACTTATTCAAAATAAGTAGGAGAGGGAGAGAGAGAGGCATGCGTGAACATCATAAGGAGAGGTATTCCACATCAAAATAGAGAGAGAGAGGGACGTGGGGGGAATGAGGTATATGTGGCGCAAGGATGGAATCCTAGTTCTACTAGGATTCCATATATGACTTGGTCAAAAATGATTTCTCAAACCAAAATAAATCAAAAATAAATAAATCTAATTAAACTAGATCGTAATCTAATTAAAAACTTAATTAAATTATATTACATTAGATTTAATTTAAATTTAAATTTTTAATTAAATTAGAAATTTAGATTGATCCAAGTCCTAGTTGAACTAGAACTAGTTCTTCCTTGCACTTGACTTATCCAATAAACTAATTGAACTTAATCCAATCAAGTTTAAATTAAATCTAATTAAATCATATTTAATTAAACTTTATCTCAACCCTCTGACATAATCAAATTAAGCTAATTAGCAATTTAATTACTAATTGATCCTTTTGCAACACTTGCACTAGGTTAAACATCAATCGTAGTGATCGTTTAATCCTAGAACGATTCTTAATCATCAATCAACCATCCGATTAGATCATGAACTCTAATATGTGTGACCCCATAGGTCAAAATCTAAGTTGATAGCATAAGAATAAATTTTTGTACCAATTGAGTGACCATCTAGTAATGGTACCCAATGGTTGGATAGGTCAAATGTGTAGAACAACATCCTTAGAATCCATATGGACATAGTTTTTATATAATTCATCCTCTTGACTAAAATGCTCGTAAGACACCTCAGAGTTCAACTATCAACTCTAATCAGACTGTCCACATTATATTTTAAAATACCAAATCCATCTCATGGATTATCCTGGCCAAAATTTTTCTATATTGAAATATAGTGATGCATTCTTCTCCAACTTTTGGAGTGGTCAATTCAATCTTGATCACACACCAACTTCATAAATACTTGACTATGCCCAAAAATCTTTCATTACTAAATTAAAAATTTAATTAGTTCGATACCAAAGCATAGTGAGTTGCTTGCAAGCCACTGAGGTGATCTCAGGTCTAAGGAACACTTATGTTATTTCCCATCAAAGACATTCTTGACAGCAGAATGCTCTAGAGTTGATCACGTTCAGTGATGATATATCCCTACATCTCATCTATATGCCATATCAGTGTCTCCATACTTCTTGGTTAAGAGGACAATCAACCTATATGGCATATAGTGACCTATGCTCGATAGATACTATCATTCTTATTAATAGCCTATCATTTGATCGTGAACAATTTTAAAGACTAATCGATAAATTCTTTCTTTATCGAATCTAAATAGTCTAAAAAACTTCATCACAATAATGAAGTTTGTTAGAAGATGAAAATTTTATGATTAAAATACTAAAAAAAATTATTTTATTTATTAATAAATCAATTATAGTTATAGTATAGCTCAATCATCAACAGACTGACGATTAGTTTTGGAACACATTTCTCAACATATATTCTAATTAATGAGTCATTTATTGCATTGAAGAGTTGGTGACATCCTGAAAGTACTGAGAAGCTTCTTGAAAAGTTTTAGAGAGCTTTTATGAGGATTTTAAAGCTTCTTGTTGAGAGACTCTTGTACAAAGATTGAGTGCTAAGTTTTTCTTATATTTATTTAATTTTATTTTTCTAATAGTAAAGTTTGTATGTCCCATGAAGGTAGATCTTGGTCTAATCCATGTGCTTGATTGTGTGCTATCTTTTATCTTTTATTTTTCTTTCTTTCTCTTACGATATCTATGTGTGATCGAATACAATGCAAGTAGTATCAAAAAGGTCCTAAGGTGGTGGTGTCCTGGCCAGACTCCCATAATAATTGGTATCAAAGTGAGTTGATACCCCGATAATTTGTATCAAAGCAAGGCAATACCAGTGCACATGGTTGCCCAGATCATGATGGTATTGATCAAGATTGAAGAAGATGGAGAAGATAAGTTCAATCAAGATGGAGATCAATCGATTTGATGAAAAGAGCAATTTCTTCCTTTGGCAAGCAAGGATGAAGGACATGCTCAGTCAATACAGATTGATCGATGCTCTTTTGCATGAGGAGATGCCTAGTACCATAGAGGTGAAGGATTGGAAGCTGCTCTAGATGTAGGCAGTGAGTCTGATTTGCTTATATCTAGTGGATGATATGGTGATCTATGTATTTGGTGAGATTTTTTCGATAGTGATGTGGTCGAAGCTTAAAGAGTTATACATAGCAAAGTCGCTCACCAACATCGTCAGTCAAAGTCGCTCACCAACATGGTGATCTATGTACTTGGATGAAAGTCATAGCGTGTAAGAGCATCTATCAAATTTCTAGAAGATTCTCACTGACCTCATCAACATTGAAAAAAAAGTAGAGGAGAAGGCTAGGGCATTGGTCTTGCTAGCATTATTTTCTCTTTTGTATGAGTCCTTGATGACTGCTTTTCTAGTGGAAAAGAGAACTATTAAGATGAACGAGGTCCTGTCGTGATTCTCCAGAATGAGATTCTTAGGAGGAAGAACTTAGCCTCAAGCTTAGATGGTGGTAGCTCAACTTTGATAATTTCTAGAGGAGTAGGTGACAGCAGATGAAGTGGCAAAAGATCGCAAGGTGGATAGTCCTGGTTTAGGATGAGGGATCAAAGCAAGATCAGGTACTATCAATGTGATGAGTTAGAGCATCATGTCAGAGATTGCTCATAACTCAAACATCGGATGCAAGCTACCATGGCGATGGCCAATAGTGATACAGAAAGTAGTGATGATATCATTCTAGTAACTGATGAGGAATCTACTTTTTTCTTCCAGTGGATTATGGATTTGGCTTATTTCCATCATGTATGTTGTAGAGAAGAACTATTTGATTCCCTAGAGACCAGTAAGGGCACTATAATCTTGCCAGACAGATTAAGCTATGAGATCAAGCATAGCAGGATGGTCAATATGAAGCTCCATGACGGAATAGTGAAGAAGTTGAGTGAGATCCGAGATATACAAAGCTTTAAGAAGAATCTAATCTTACTGAGTAGACTAGATTCAATCGGCTTTAGATAAAAAGCTGATGGAGAAATTTTGAAGGTCATGCACGGTAGTAGGATGATGATTAGAGGAAGAAAGTATGAAGGATACTATCTCATGATGGAAAGTCCAGAGTGGTGAGGACACCACCTTCATTAGAGCAGATCATAGCCACCACCTTCATTTGAGGAGCACTAGCAGATCATAGCTGCCACCTTCATCTAGGAAGCTTCAGCAGATTGTGTCCATCATCTTCATCAGCACCTTATTTATATTTAGTTTTATTATTATTTATCTACTTGGTTTAATCTTATGTATTGGGTTTGATCATCAATTGAGTTGTTTTGAGTCATGAGTCATGTAGTTGAATTTAATGTATTTGGATCCAATGAGTTTTAGCCATATGAGTGTCACCCCCTTCCTTTTCTTATCAGAATTTCACGTACACCAGGAAAGGATTTACTTCATGTATGCATCCTGGGCATGATCTTCGAAGAAAGTTATGAAGTTTGTTGGGTGTCCTCCCTCTATATATTTCCACCAATCTTTTGGTTGAACATAGATTATTTTAGGGAATAAGAAAACTTTTGTGCATCTCCCCTTCTCCACTCTCTTCCTTCTCCTTCTTCCTCCTTCCTCCTTCTTCCTCCTTCCCCTCCTCTCTTATCTCTTCTCCCATATCCTCTAATCCCTACCCTAGTATCAATGCCTTTTCCTTGAAGATAAAAAGAACTAGAGCAATCGGATTTCTCCTACGGGCTTGTGAACTAGATATGAAGATGAGGCGATCTTCTTCAATGTCGAACCCCCACGGCTCCCTATGAATCCTACTAAATCGATCTCTTCCTCCAGATTGTGCAAAATCTTATGCTAGGTGAGGTTTTTCCTCCAAGAAAGTTCTAACAAATCATTATTGACTGCATAAGAACCTATTTTTATTTGAACTATCTAGGAATCATTAGGAGCAGAGTCCTAATCTAAAAATGAGATGGTTCCTTAATGACCTCCGATCCTACTAGAATAGAACTCTAATGGTGTGTGCTGAGTTTTCTTTTTAGGTTTAATTTTAATCTTAGTAAAATAACTTCTGCGTAATTTCTGCACTTGTTGTAGTTTCTGCGTTTATTTAATTTTGATTGCTTATAGTGATTCTTCATGCTGATCTGAATATAGGATTGTATGCATCTTAGATCTAGGATTTATTACTCATCCCACATCATCTTTAGTGGTATTAGAGCATGGTCAGATTAGGACTAAAATTTTGCATTTGGATAATTTTCTACATCAAAACCTGCATACTGATACCCTACGCAACCCTTAAAGGAACTACGATTTCCACTTCCAGAAATCTCAGAAAATTTTCAAATTTTTTGAGTAGATTTTAGACTTGATTGTTAAGTGGGTTTTAAATTTCATAAAAATCAGAAATCATTTGATCCTTGAAGATTCTTTCAAAAATTTTTACATGTCCTGATTTTTGCACCTGAAAATTGTTCAAAAATTTGTTTGTGCACCTATGAATAAAATAAGCTTTCCTATCTAAAGGAGAATCAAAAATTCATAAATTTGATAATTTGAGAACTAGATTCGATAATAAATATTTTTGTGAGTAAAAATATAGAAAACAAATCTGGGATTGGTGCCAGATTTATTTATTAGTTGAAGGTTAGCACACTAAATTTTGTGACCTATCTTGTTCTGTGCAACCTAAGAAAAAAATAGAGTTTCACACCTATTGAAACATCCAAATACTCCAAGATTTAGTTTTCTAGAATTCTAACTTGATAAGAAATTTAGTCATGCTTTGAAAATTGAGAAAACTATCCTCTAAGAACCCTGTTGTAGAGCTTTAACCAGAGGATTCTATGGTCCAAAATAGAATTTTTGGAAGTTTGAAATTTTCTGCACTTAGGAATAACTTCAGGTTTGTTTGAACTTCATATTTTTAGTAATTTAGTTTCAATTTTTTTTAACTTAAATTTATTTTCTAGTTTATTAACTTAATTGGTACTATTTTATTTTATTTTGAATCGATGTTTGCATCTTATTTGTATCCTTAATTTATCTTAAGGGCACTCCCATCATAAGATAAGGGAAGGATTTCATCACCTTTTCTTAGCCCAAAAATCACCAACCTCATGTGCATTGACCCAAGCCTAAACTAAAAATCAATTAGACATTAAAAGAATAAGATCAAAATAAGTCAAGTTTAGTAGCTACGATGAGTCTTAGTGCAAGTTTGATTTGCACTTGATTCCATAAGTTGGTGTCTAAGGCTAAAGGTACACGGCAAATGCCTAAGCAAATTGTGGTTACTTAATTAGGATCTTGCGAGAGCGAGGGGAGCCTCCTATAATTCCACCTTTTACCTAGCCAACCCAAGGATTCGAATGTTTGTCTATTTGTGCTTCGATTGATTCATAGTGCTTTGAGCTTTTAGGTCTAGAAAACCTCTCGAGTCGATTGTGTTGCATGTGTACTAGGTCCAGAGCTAGATATCACCCAGCAAACCCAAAGTCAAGTTACGAAATGGATTTTGATTTTGCTGCAGTCTTTAAGGACATTACTGAGAGGTTAAATGCCATAAGTGGTTCCATCCAAAATTTGAATGCGAGAGTAAGGACCCTTGAAGAAGAAAGGTTGAATGGCTTGAAAGAATGTGTTAGGAATGCCCCTCTCCTACATGACTATCCTAGAGAGCGACGTGACCATCCTTATTTTGATAGAAGTTGCAATCAAGTAGTCCAACTCCATCACGATCATAATGACCAGGATGAGAGAATACTTTGGAGTGTCAAGGTTGAAGCCCCAAGTTTTATGGGCCATCTGGATCCCAACGAGTACCTTGACTGGGAGGCAGATATGAATCATTATTTTGAATGGTATGGCATGTCTGAGGAGAAAAAAATTAGGTTTGCTAAAATAAGACTTCTAGGTCAAGCCAAATTGTATTGGCATAATATGGAGCAATTAGCCATGCATAGGAAGTAGGAGTCCATAAGTACTTGGGAGGAGATGAAAGATAAACTTTATGAAAAATATCTTTCTACCTCCTATTAGCAGCATATTTTAGATCAATAGCAAATGTTGACCCAGGGTAGCAAGACTGTTATTGAGTACATCTCCAAATTCGATAAATACCTTATGCAATTTGGTGTTAGTGAGGACCCGTCTATCACTGTATCATATTTTAGAGCTGGTTTGAGGGATGACATATAGAGAGAATTGTTCATGTGCAAGGTCTATAGCTTAGAACTGTTGGATTTGGTGTACAGGGTGGAACCATGGATTTCAAAGCAAAAATATGAAATCAAATAAACTAAACCCAAACCCAAGGACCACCTTATTAACAATTAAATCATATAACATGCATTTGTAATATAAAAGAAAGTATTAGAACATACCTCTTATCGCTAAACCCTAAATTGACCCTGATCATCGGTAGTAGTCCGTCAGGATTTCCACCAGGTGCCCACGTGTTCATCCTCCAACGTTGATCCACATAGAGACTTGACCAAGACATCAACACCTCTAATTTACATAATTAAAATTCTTATAATAAGAACTTTAATTAAACGGGCAAGACCTTTTTAAGCCTTTATGTCACCTTTCTTGCCTTTCCTTATCTATCTTTCTTTTTCTTTTGTCTTCTTAATCTTCCTTCCTAATCTCTTAGTCTTAAGATGACTTCTTGTTCTTATAATGACAAGGTCTAGACAAGAGAAAGGAAGAAAGAAAATTGGACAAAAAGAAACTTTTGTAAGAAAGAAAAGATAACATTTTTCCACCAGGGGACTCTTGGTATACACCCCTATTTATAATGTACGTAGGGGTGCCATCTAAAAAACTCATGCCCTTTCCTCATCAAATTCTCATACCCCATCAGCCAATCTCATACCTCATCAGTAAAAATGAGATATAGACTTAGTCCAAGAGGTGCCTTAAAGCAGAAGGACTCTTGGATTAATTCTACGTAAGTTTTTATGAAGAGTAGCAATGCTTCATCTTTGGCGCCACCCTTTTCATCCATTACATCATGAAATAAAACCATCCAATGGCTCTAAAAAGGAACGCCCATTCAGCAAGAAGGCGTGGAGATAAACATTGAATAGTCAAAATCCCAAGAGACTTTGACTTAGTCCAAGAGACGTCAAGGAGGAGTAGGCGGCATGGAGTCTTGGGCGGCAAGGGGGCTTGGGCGACAAAACATCCTAGGAAAAAAATTTAACAGGAAAAAAAAGTATTTTATTTGTAGAAGGACTCTTCTACACCCCATATCAGATGTCCATGCTAATTAAAAAATATTTATGCGACATAACATATGGGAAATGTCAAAGAAGGTAGGCGCCATCTTATTCCATGCGCCAAAGAATCCTTTGCGCATGAAAGACTTCCCACATGCAAGAGAGAGACTCTCTGGTGCATGGGATGTAGGTATGTAGCACCAAATCTGAAGCCCAATCAATCTAGGTTGATCCAACTCAAGACCAAATCTTATTTGGCTCAAATCGAATCTAAATTAGCCCAAATCGGAAGTCGATTCGAATCCAATTCGATTCTAGATGCTAGGATTTGTTATATGTGCTAGCATATTCATCTTGCAAATATGGTCTAATCTAATTAGACCCTTAATCAATTCTCTTTGTGTGTGACCCATTGGGTTCGACATCTAACCAGCAGTGAGTTAGGATGTGATTTGACCTAATCTGGTTAGAACTCAACCAAACCGATTTAGGTCAAAACTAGCCAACCCAATTTGACTTAATTTAGAACACTTTCTAATTTAATGATCAAATTAAAATTTTAATTTGATCAAACCCATAAGACATGATTGATGTCTAGCAATGTATCATGACTATCCAAAAGATTTGAAATTTTGATGGAAATACCAAAAAATATCCTTCAGTGAAAATTACCATGCAACTAGATCCTTCGATCTTCCTGCATCCAGAATATGACTCTAGGTAAGGAAATATGTCAATCCCAATATCATATTCATTCCTCTTTCAATCTTATGATAATGATTCATTTAATGAATTAGAAATCATTTCTAATTTTCATCACGCTTTGATCAAAGTCTTTTTGAATCATTATTTGTTTGAAGCAGGTAGGATGCTATTTCTTCTTATCAGGAGAGATCGATTTCTTGTTAACCTACTCACAATCTTCATATATATAATCTACCATATACAGATCATCCCATACATAACTAAGTCATGAATGAGTATGAACTAAAATATGGATTTATATATATATAATTCTATGGTAGTTTCAGGTTAAAGGATTACATGCACAAATTCCACTATGAGAACCATCTATTGACATGTAGATAAGACTCCATTAGATATTCTCAATTTAGATCAATTCAGTGAACTCATTCTCTAATGAGCACCCACATTCTTGTATTAGTGTCATACACAAGTTATTATGAGATCAATCATCCTCTTAATCGAGCATATAAACAATGTGCTAGTCTTACTGGAAAATATTGATCCCTAACTCAATGTTCCATCGACTAGGAATATTTAAATTAGGGTTTTAAGATTTTAGGTCTCACTAGTATGATCTCATCATAATCCTAAAACCATAGCCCTAATTTATAGAGTTCATCATAATCTTAAATAAATAATAAGACACTACATATGATGAAATAAATATTTTTATTTATTAAAAATGTCATTACATGAGTCTGGAAGACAAAGAACATCCCAAAAATAAATTGGCTTGAGGGCATATTCCTTTCAATCTCCCACTTGCACTAAAGCCAATCATCCTTATATTTTAATCTCATACAATCAAGGTGGTGATCAAACAGTTGCAGTGGTAAAGCCTTAGTGAATGGGTCTGCTATATTGTTCTTTGTATCCACTCGTTCTATGACCACATCTTGTCTTTCAATAATTTCTCGAACGAGATGGAAGCGTCTTAGAATGTGTTTGGATTTATGATGAGACCTTAGTTCCTTTGCTTGAGCTCTAGCTCCAGTATTATCACGGTAAAGTGGTACTGGATTCTCAATTTCAGGAATAACACATAATTCAGTGATGAACTTCTTCATCTAGACAGCTTTCTTGGCGGTTTTACTTATAGCTATGTATTCTGCATCAGTGGTTGAGTCAGCAATAGTAGGCTGCTTAGTACTCTTCCAACTCACTGCTCCATCGTTCAGAGTAAAGACATATCCTGAAATGGATTTGCTATCATCTAGGTCTAATTGAAAACTAGAATCAGAATATGCTTCTAATTTAAGATCAAAACCTCGATATACTAGAAAAATATCTTTAGTTCTTCTCAAGTACTTAAGAATATTTTTTTACAGCTTTCCAATGATCCTCTCCTGGACAGCTTGAAATCTACTTGTAATGCCTAAAGCATAAGCAACATCAGGCCTTATACATAACATGGCATACATTATTGATCCAACAGCCGAAGCATAAGGAATAGAACTCATTCTATTTCTCTCTTCAGGTGTCTTAGGAGACATCTTTTTAGAGAGATGTATGCCTTGACTCATGGGTAAATAACCTCTTTTACTCCCATCCATACTGAATCTTTTTAGTATTAAGTCAATGTACGTTGATTGGGACAAGCCTAGCATCCTCTTAGATCTATCTCTATAGATCTTTATTCCCCGTATATAGGATGCTTCTTCCAAATCTTTCATGAAAAACTTATTTGATAGCCATAATTTGACTTATTGTAACATTGGGATATCATTCCCAATGAGGAGTATGTCATCTACATATAGAACCAAGAAGACTATGGTTCTCCCACTAGTTTTCTTGTACACACATGGTTTATCAACATTCTTGATAAAACCAAACTATTTTATTATTTCATTAAAATGGATGTTCCAACTCCTTGATGCTTGCTTTAATCCACAAATGGATCTCTTAAGTTTGTATACCTGATTTGGCCTCTCATTTGACTCAAATCCTTCTGGCTGTGACATATAGACTTCCTCCTCAAGGATACCATTAAGGAAGGCAATCTTTACATTCATTTGCCATATTTCATAGTCGTGGTATGCTGCTATAGCAAGCATAATCTGAATAGATATGAGCATGTCAACAGGTGAAAATGTTTCATCATAATCAATCCCCTGTTTTTGCCTAAAAACCTTAGCCACCAATCTAGCCTTATAGGTTTCAATTTGACCATCAGCTCCAATCTTTTTCTTAAAAATCTATTTGCATCCAATAGGATTTATATCCTCTGGTGCATCCACCAAAGTCCATACTTTGTTGGTATGCATGGATTTCATTTCGGATTGCATGGCAGTCAGCCATTTGTAAGAGTCCTTACTTTTGACTGCTTCCGCATAGGTCAGAGGTTCATCATTTTCAATGACTTGAGCTTCATTATTCTCAATAATGAAACCATACCTCACAGGTATATTTTGTACTCTTTTAGACCTACGGATAGGAGTTATGTGTTCTGGTTCTTTTATGTGATTATATGGTTGAAAAATTTCTATTTAATTTTCTTGAACTTCACTAAGTTCAATATTTCTGCCACTGCTCTTTTCTAGGATAAATTCTTTTTCCATAAAAATGGCATGCCTACTTATAAATACCTTTTGTTCAATAGGATGGTAGAATAAATATCCTATACTATTTCTAGGATATCTTATAAATAGACATCTGTCTGATCCAGCATCAAGTTTATGTCTAAAATTTTTTTTGACATAAGCTGGACAACCCCATATCTTAAGATACTTAAGATTAGATTTCTTACTTCTCCATATGTCATATGAAGTACTAGATATAGATTTAGAAGATACTCTATTCAAGATGTAAATTGCAGTCTCCAGAGCATGACCCCAGAAAAAAAATAGGTAACTCAGTGAAGCACATCATGGATCGTACCATATCTAATAAGGTATGATTTTTTCTTTTGACTACACCATTTAATTACGATGTATAAGGAGGTGTCCATTCAGAGAGAATTCTTTTAAATTTAAGATAGTCAAAAAACTCACTAGATAAGTATTCTCCTCTCTAATCAGATCGAAGGATTTTTATACATTGTCTAGTTTATTTTTCAACCATACTTTGATATCTTTAAATTTATCAAACGTTTTTGATTTGTGTTTCATAAGATACATATATCCAAACCTAGATAAATTATCAGTGAATGTAATAAAATAAGAGTATCCTCCTCTAGCTTGAGTTATCATAGGACCACATACATCCGTATGTACAAGTTCTAATAACTCATTTGTCCTTTCTCTATGTCCACTAAATGGAATCTTTATCATTTTACCCATGAGGCATGATTCATAAGTTCCCAATGATTCATAATCAAAAGGATCAAAGAACTTTTCTTTGTATAACTTGTTAATCCTAGTCTCACTAATATGACCTAATAGACAATGTCAGAGTAAAGTATTATTTATGTCATCTCTCTTACATTTTTCATTTTCATCAATATGAAATATATTATTATCCAAACATAGAGTCAACAAACCATTGCTAAATATGCCAAAACAAATAATTTTATTAGAATATTTGATCGAGCAACCTTCGCTCGTTACATTAAGACTATAATCTTATTTTAATAACAAGGGTATAGATATAATATTTCTAATGATCTTAGGCATATAATAATAATTTGTAAGCTTTAAGATCTTTTCATAAGGTAACTTCAATATATTTATCCCTATAGCTTCTGTCTGGATAGATTCTCCTCCAGCGTCATAAAGCTTCAAGTCATCTTTCTTCAAACTCTTAATTTTCTGCAGCCCCTGCAAAGATTTACATATATGAAAACCACAGCCAGTATCTAATACTAAGAATTTGAAATGGAAGAATTTAATGATAATATAGTATGTATCTCATACATACCTTTTGGTGTATTATTTGCATCAGACTTCACGGTTGTAAGGTAAGCCTTGCAATTCCTCTTCCGATGACCTGCTTTGCCGTAGTGAAAATAGATCATTTGTTTGGAGACCTTCTTCCCCCCTTTTTTTTATTTATACCACTTTTAGGATTCAACCTTCTCTTTGAACCCTTTTTGCCTGCCTTCTTCTTGGAGATCCCTTCCATAAGAAGAAGAGGAGCTTTATCTTTCTTGATATGGCTTTCTGCTATCTTGAGTATATTTAACAACTCAGGTAATGAAGAATTCAGTTTGTTCATATGATAGTTCACTAACAAACTGAGAAAATGATTCTGGGAGTGATTGCAGGATCAAATCCTGACTTAACTCTCCATCCATTACGAAACCTAATTGACTTAATCGAGTGATTAGGTCAATTACCACGAAAACATGATTTTGTACAGATGTTCCTTCTATCATTCTTACATGAAATAATTACTTAGATATCTCATATCTAGCAGTCCTACTATGCTCTCCATAAAGCTCTTTTAGATTGAGCAATATGGATTGAGTGTCCATGCTATCATGCTGCCTCTGTAATTCATTATTCATAGAGGCAAGTATGATGCATTTGACAGTAAGAGAATCATTTTGCCACATCTTATATGTGGACTTATCTTCATCTGTGGCATCATTTCCTAATGGCTTAGGATCAGGGTGTCAAGAATATAGGAGAGTTTTTCTTGACTGAGTACAATTTTAAGATTTCTCAACCAGTCAACATAATTTTGACCAGTCAATTTATTTGAATCCAAAATTGAACGTAATAAAAGTGAAGAAGCCATTTAATCTACATAATAAAGAACAATTACATAAGCAAACAATTCATGATGACAAACATAATTAAATTAGGACTTTAATTTAATTATGTCTCCCACTAAAAATCATAACCCTCTTATTGATTTTCTTAGTGAGAATAAGATCCTAATTCCTTATAAAAAGTCTTGTGGTTGCACAACAAACTTATTATAAGTTCAAAGGTAGGAAACTCTTTCCAATTGCATTTTATGCAACTCTCAAAAAACTTTTGCCTCTAAAATATTAATAGCCTTGTGTTAAGCACAACAAACTTTAATATTTTAGTTTAAGTAGAACCCTTCATTTCTATACAGTCAAAATTGAAATATAACTACTTTTGTGGTTACACAACAAAGTAGTATATTCAAAAATGCTGTAAGCATCTCAATGCACTAGATTAATATTACATCTTTTCCCATGATAGATCTTGTGGTTACACAACAGAACTAATATGATTTTGGACATAATAAGAAACTAGTATGAAGGAAGGCCTTAATGTAGTGAATATAATATTAAGCATTTCAATCTGGAATTAAATTAATCGAATCAGCCAGATAAATGGGAGAGAAATGGGAGTCCCCCCATTGCTTTCCTTAGACACCAATAAATTTGGCCAGGTCAGACAATGGAACCAATTAAAAAACCATGTTCTCTTTACCAATCAAGAACCATTTTTCCTAGACACCGATTGACCAATTAGACATCCTGACTGATTTAGCTAAAGATTAATTACACTATAACTTAATATAATTTTTCATAGAGGGATTTAAAAAAAAAGGTCTCGATGTACATATAGATTTAAATCAAACTAAATGCCTAATAGCATTAAAATATATATATGTCAATTAACATGTATAATTATTCTAGGACAATCATCATTATATAGTGAAAACTTTCCACTATATCAGGGCAACCTTTACAGAATAATATATACAACATAATCTCATTACGATAAGTAAAAGAATATGATCTCATCATATAAAAACATGCTAAAAAATATTATATCATATTTTTCATTTATGCCATTATACTGTAAGCAAAGCATTATATGATTTAACCTAATAAGGCTTGCTTTGATATCACTGTTGGATTTGGTGTACAGAGCGGAAGCATGGATTTCAAAGCAAAAACATGAAATCAAATAAATTAAACCCAAACTCAAGGACCATCTTATTAGCAATTAAATCATATAATATGCATTTGTAATATAAAAAAAAGTATTAGAACATACTTCTTATCGTTAAACCCTAAATTGACCCTGATCGTCGGTAGCAGTCCGTCAGGGTTTCCACCAGGTGCCCACGTGTTCACCCTCCAACATTGATCCACATAGAGACTTGACCAAGACAATAGCACCTCTGATTTATATAATTAAAATTCTTATAATAAGAACTTTAATTAAATGGGCAAGACCTTCTTAAGCCTTTATGTCACCTTCCTTGCCTTTTCTTATCTATCTTTTTTTTTCTTTTGTCTTCTTAATTTTTCTTCCTAATCTCTTAGTCTTAAGATGACTTCTTGTCTTTATAATGATAAGGTCTAGACAAGAGAAAGGAAGAAAGAAAATTGGACAAAAAGAAACTCTTATAAGAAAGAAAAGATAATATTTTTCCACCAGGGGACTCTTGGTGTGCACCCCTATTTATAATGTACGTAGGGGTGCCATCTAAAAAACTCATACGCTTTCCTCATCGAATTCTCATGCTGCATCAGCTAATCTCATGCCTCATTAATAAAAATGAGATATAGACTTAGTCCAAGAGGTGCCTTAAGCAGAAGGACTCTTGGATTAATTCTACGTGAGTTTTTACGAAGAGTCGCAATGCTTCATCTTTGGCGCCACCCTTTTCATCCATTAGATCATGAAACAATACCATCCAATGGCTCTAAAAAGGGACGCCCATTCAGCAAGAAGGCATGGAGATAAACATTGAATAGTCAAAATCTCAAGAGACTTTGACTTAGTCCAAGAGACGTCAAGGAGGAGTAGGCGGCATGGAGTCTTGGGTGGCAAGGGCGCTTGGGCGACAAAACATCCTGGGCAAAAAATTTAAAAGAAAAAAGAAGTATTTCATCTATAGAAGGATTCTTCTACACCCCATATCAGATGTTCATGCCAATTAAAAAATATTTACGTGACATAACATATGGGAAAATTCAAAGAAGGTAGGCGCCATCTTATTCCATGCACCAAAGAGTCCTTTGCGCATGAAAGACTTCCCACGCACAAGAGAAAGACTCTCTGGCATGTGGGATGCAGGTATGCGGCACCTAATCTGAAGACCAATCAATTTAGGTTAATTCAACACAAGACCAAATCTTATTTAGCTCAAATCGGATCTAAATTAGCCCAAATTGGAAGCCGATTCAAATCCAATTTGAATCCAGATGCTAGGGTTTGCTATATATGCTAGCATATTCATCTTGCAAACATGGTCTAATCTAATTAGACCCTTAATCAATTCTCTTTGTGTGTGACCCATTGGGTTCCACATCTAACCAGCAGTGAGTCAGGGTGTGATTTGACCTAATCTGGTTAGAACTCAACCAAACCGATTTAGGTCAAAACTAGCCAACCCAATTTGACTTAATTTAGAACACTTTCTAATTTAATGATCAAATTAAAATTTTAATTTGGTCAAACCCACAAGACACGATTGACGTTTAGCAATGTATCATGACTATCCGAAAGATATAAAATTTTGATTGAAATACCAAAAAATATCCTTCAGTGAAAATTACCATGCAACTAGGTCCTTCGATCTTCCTGCATCCTTAATATGACTCTGGGTATGGAAATATGTCAATCCCAATATCATATTCATTTCTATTTCAATCTTATGATAATGATTAATTTAATGAAATATTAGAAACTATTTCTAATTTTCATCATGCTTTGATCAAAGTCTTTCTGAATCATTATTTGTTTGAAGCAGGTAGGATGCCATTTCCTCTTGCCAGGAAAGATCGATTCCTTGTTAACCTACTCACAATCTTCATATATATAATCTACCATATCCAGATCATCCCGTACATAACTAAGTCATGAATGAGTATGAACCAAAATATGAATTTATATATATAAGATTCTATGGTAGTTTCAGGTCAAAAGATTACATGCACAAATTCCACTATGAGAACCATCTATTGACATGTAGATAAGACTCCATTAGATATTCTCAATTTGGATCAATTCAGTAAACTCATTCTCTAATGAGCACCCACATTCTTGTATTAGTGTCATACACAAGTTATTGTGAGATCAATCACCCTCTTAATCGAGCATACAAAGAATGTGCTAGTCTTACTGAAAAATATTGATCCCTAACTCAATATCCCATCGACTAAGAATATTTAAATTAGGGTTTTAAGATTTTAGGTCTCACTAGTATGATCTCATCATAATTCTAAAACCATAGCCCTAATTTATAGAGTTCATCATAATCTTAAATAAATAATAAGACACTGCATATGATGAAATAAATGCCTTTATTTATTAAAAATGTCATTACATGAGTCTGAAAGATAAAGAACATCCCAAAAATAAATTGGCTTGAGGGCATATTCCTTTCAAGAACAAGCTTATCAATTAGCCTAAGATTATGAGAGATTTCAAAGGTTACCGATCAACCGGCAACCTAAGTCACGTAAATTTGGTATTCTTGATCCTAGATCCAACTTTAATCAGACCCCTAGATCCGACTATAATCAAAATCCAACCAATCATTCCCCACTTATTGGTCCTCCATCGGGAAAGGATGATAAAGGCAAAGGAGCCTATGTAGAGAACCCAAGAGGAAGTAGCTTAGAAACCCGATGCTTCAAGTGCAATGGATTAGGTCACTTCTCTAACCAATGCCCATCTAGAGCTTTACACTTGAGAGAGCCTGAGGGAGAAAACCTTGAGGATACTATTAAGAAAGAGGTCTACATTGCAGACCCGAAGCTAGCTGAAACTTTTAAGGATTATGACCCTGCAGAAACTAAGACCAAGGAAAGACTAAGAGTGGTGAGATGTGTGTTGACCCAATCCAAAGAAAGCGAAGACTGGCATAGGACTACCATCTTTCATACTTTTACTGATCACGACGATAATGTATGTAAAGTTATCACCGACAGTAGTAGCTGTATCAATGCTATCTCCACTGATGCCATTTCTCGCTTAGGCTTGGTACCTATAGACCATCCTAACCCTTACAAAGTTACTTGGATAGATGCGTCGTCTATCCTAATTAAGCATCATTGTTTGGTTCCAATCAAATTCCAATCATACCAAGAGAACATTTTGTGTGATGTGATGCCAATGAAAGTTGGAAGTATAATTCTAGGTAGGTCTTGGTTGTTCGACTAGGATGCAATCCTTCATGGTTGAGCCAACTCATGTTCATTTTTGAACAAGGGCAAGAAAATCATGATTCATCCTTCTCCTCCTAGAACTATCTAAAAGAAAGAAATCATAAGTCCCAAAGAAGTCGAGAAGAAGAAGAGCCTACAGTTAATTAGCACAAAGGAATTTGAGAAAGAGCTGATTGATGGTTTTTTGATTGGGTTCTAAGTGTCAAGGAATTGACTGATGAGACCCATGGTGAGTTTCCTTAGGAGGTAATTCCCCTCGAAGAGTTCAAACAAGTTTTCCTTGAGGATCTCCTAGATCACTTGCCACCCATGAAGAATATCCAACATGCAATAAATCTTGTTCCAGGAGCTACCCTACCCAATCTGCCCCACTATCACCTTAATCCCACCAAGCACGTTGAGCTAAAATGTCAAGTAGAAGAACTCCTTAGGAAAGAATTTGTTAGAGAAAGTCTAAGTCCTTGTGCGGTACCTACCCTCTTAACTCCTAAAAAGGATGGAACTTGGAGAATGTGTGTAGACAATCGGGCAATTAACAAAATAATGATAAGGTATTGATTTTCAATTCCCTAGATTGATGATATGTTGGACATGATTTCTGGGTCTAATGTGTATTCTAAAATTGATTTGAAAAGTAGATATCACTAAGTGCAAATTAGGCCTGGAGATGAGTGAAAAATAGCTTTCAAAACTAAAGATGGCCTATACGAGTGGTTGGTCATGCCATTTGGCTTATCTAATGCCCCTAGCATGTTTATGAGACTCATGACTCAAGTGCTACAATCATTTATGGGTATATTTGTAGTCATATTCTTTGACAATATTCTCATTTATAGCAAGCCTAAGGAAGACCATTTAGAACATCTCCGTCAAGTGTTCCAAACTCTTAAAGCCAAAACCTATTTGCAAATTTTAAGAAATGTGATTTCATGACCACACGTGTTATTTTCTTAGGTTTCGTTGTGACCTCTAATGGTATGTCCATAGATCTTGAAAAGGTTCATGCAATTAAAGAATGGTCTATACCCCGAAACGTTCACGATGTTAGGAGTTTTCATAGTTTAGCAGCTTTTTATTGAAGATTTATTAAGGAGTTTAGTACAATTATGGCTTCCATTATGGATTGCATAAAAAATGGAGCCTTTGAATGGACTAAAGCCACTGAATGAGCTTTTCAAGAAATCAAGGATCGGATGACCCAAGCTCTTATATTGAAGGAAACCTAGTAGGGTTGTGAGCATGCTATTCAAAACTTTTTCAAAATATATAGCAGTGGAAGCAAAATTAATTTACATTAATTCTATGCATGCTATGATCTAATCATAAAACCCTACTCAGGATCTTTGATATATTAATATGAATCAAAAAAATAAAATACATTCGATCAGCAAATCACATTTGCTAACCGATCTATGTTCAGAATATAGAACCTATGCACGGATAGATGAACTCCACAATTCGAATCCATCGAAAGATGCTCTCCTATCATGCTATAGCTGTACACGTGTCCAGTCTCTATGGTGAGTCCACATAGAGCCCCTGGTTCTGATCAATCCCTCTGGAGTGCTAGCTCCTCGTTGGAGCCTTCGATAGCCAATCTCCATCAATCCGATCGACGGTCTGCTTCTAGATCTCCTGAACACTCCAGAAGGCCAGAAAATGATCTATGGAGGTTAACGAGGTGGTGATGGAAAATTGGTGGAGATCTAGCACTCACAGTGCTCAATCTCTCTATCCAAAATCTAGAGTTCCAACTCTAGAATTCTGCACTCACCTATAAGGATCTTGACCCTCTTCTCTCTTCAAAAAATCTCATGCCAAAAGAGATCACCCCTCTCTGATTTCTATCTCACTGAAATCCCTCATAAAAGCTCTCTCTTCGTCATGCATACCCTCTCAGATTTCTCGTGCATCTCAATATATGCACACCCACAGAAAAAGCCCATTTTAAAATGGGTGACCTGAGATGGTAGGATAAGGATTGTAGGTTAGGAGGTTTCAACCTCTTAACCTAAATTCAAATGCTTCTTATCCCATTCCTACACCCACAAAGGTGAGAAGCATGCAAAAGGACTCTCTTTCTATGCACCTCTCTCTAGGAAATCACACAAAAATATGCCACAAAAGGAGAATGGCGTAAGGAGTTTGGAGGTTTGAACTTCTAATCAACCAAGTTGAATTCAAAATTCAACTTAGTTTAAACTAGTCCAACCCTTGGACAGGTCAAAAGCAAAAAAATGGAGGATGCAAACTCTCTTCTAGCATGGAGAAATCCCACGCACACTCACAATGTGCATAGAGAAAAAGAATGGGTCAAAGTACCATGGCGCAGGGAGATTTGATTCAAAAATCAAAAATCATTTAACTTGGTCCAAATTGATTTCATCCAAATCAATTTATCTGGACCTAATTAGATTAGGTTAAACCCAACCAAATTAGACTTAACCCAAACAAATAAACTTCTAATCAAATTAGAAATTAATTAGATCCATCCCCTAATCATATCAGGGTCGAATCTCCTATAGTGATTAGATCATCACATGATCTGATTAGGTCAAACTTAATTGAATCAAATTCAATTTGACTTGATCAATTTTTCATTACTCAATCAAATTGAGCTAATCAGCAATCTAATTGCTAATTAATTCTCCAATAATAGCTGAGTCCCAATTCAGTAGGACATCCAGTCATAATTAGCCATTAGATTAGGTAGGAAACTCCTATTGTATGTAACCCCATAGGTTCAAATTCTAAGCCGGTAGCACAGAAACTAATTTTTTGTACCAATTGATATGACCATCTAGCAATAGTACTCAACATTTGGATAGGTCGAATAGTCATAATGCAACATCGACGAACCTATGGCATATGGTTACCATATAATTTATCCACTTGACCACGATGCTCATAGGATGATCTAGGGTTAACTGCCAATCTTAAAAATTTATACACATTGTATTTCAAAATTTAGCATCCATCATATGGACTATCTCGATTGAGAATTTACTAAAATTAAAATACAGCGATGCACTTGCTCCAACACTTGGAGGGATCAATCCCATCTTTACTCACGCACCGATAAGTCAAGTACTTGACTGCACCTAGTAGCCTTCTATCACTGAATTAGAAATTCAGATTGTCCAATACCTAAGTATAGTGAGTTACTTGCAAGTCACCGTGGTGATCTCAGATCTAAGGGACATATATACCTATATCCTTCATGAGCAATCTTGGTAGAAAAGAGCTTAGCAGTTGGGTCACGACCAGTAAAATGTATCCCTACATTTCACCTGCATGCCATAACAGCATCATCATGCTTCTTCATTAAAAGGACAACCAAAACTTATGACACACAATGATCTACTCTTGATTAACATTGTCATCCTAGGTAACAATCAGTCATTTGATCGCGATCAGTTTAAGGACTAAATGATAAATCCTTCTTTATCGAGTCTAAATAATCCTAAGGACTTCATTACAGAGAGTTTATTACAGGAAGATGCACAAATTGATGAAATTGCTAGAATAATAATTTTATTTAATTAAAATTTAAGTATAAATTATATTCAGCTCAATCATCTATAATCTAGATGATTGGCTTTAGGATACATTTTCTAACAACTCTCACTTAGACTAAAACCACTCAGAACAATATCGAATATCCATCTTCCATTTGTGATTATCGAACTCTTTGATTCTGAGAGCTTTAGTAAATGGGTCGGGCACATTCTTCTTTTTGTTGATCTTCTGAAACTCGACGTCACCTCGCTCTATGATTTCTCATACAAAGTGATAGCGACGTAGAATGTGTTTGGTGTGCTGATGTCCCTTCGACTCCTTCGCTTGAGCTATAGCTCTAGTGCTGTCATAGTAAAGCAGAATCGGACCATCCAAGAATGGTGCGACTCCCAGCTCATCAATGAACTCTCATAGCCACACAACTTTTTTTGTAGCATTAGATGCCGTGACATACTCTGCCTCATACATAGAATCGATCATAGTGTGCTACTTGGAACTCTTCCAACAGATCGCTCAACCATTCAGGGTAAACACAATCTGACATACTCTTATTGTCATCGTGATCTGACTGAAAACTAGAATCAATGTATCCCATAAATTTCAAGTCAGTATCTCCATAGATGAGCCACTAGTCCTTAGTATTTCTCAAATACTTTAGGATTGTCTTCATAACTTTTCAGCGATTCTCACCTAGATCAGATTGGTATCTGCTCACTATCCCTAGTGAGTATGCCACGTTTGATCTCGTACACATCATGACGTACATAATAAAATTCACTATCGAAGCATATGATATTCTACTCATACGCTCTCTCGCTTGAGGAGTTGTTGGACAATCTCTCTTCAAAAGAAAAATTCCATGGCCTATTGGAAGATAGCCCTTCTTAGAATTCTCTATGCCGAACCTCTTCAGCATAGTATCAGTGTATGTAGACTAGGACAATCCAAGCAATCTTTTAGATCTATTCCTATAGATCTTCATCCCTAGAATGTAGGAAGCTTCTCGCAAGTCCTTCATAGAGAATTGCGATAACAGCCAAACCTTTATTCCCTATAATGCAAGGATATCATTCCTGATTAAGAGAATATTATCTACATATAGTACAAGAAATACAACTATAGAACCGTTAGTCCATTTGTACATGTGGGGTTCCTCTCCATTCTTAACAAAGCCATACATTCAAATTCTAACTCCGAGATGACTGCTTCAATCCATAGATGGATCTCATAGGCCTACACATCTTGGACTCGTCTGTGGATGTGAACCCCTTATGCTGTATCATATACACCTCTTCATCCAGCTCTCCATTAAGAAAAGTCATCTTCACATTCATTTCTAGATCTCATAGTCAGGTATGCTGCTATCGCAAGCATAATCTAAATGAACTTAAGTATTGCCATTGGAGAAAATGTCTTATCATAGTCAATACCATAATACTGACGATATTTCTTGGCAACCAGATGGGCCTTATAGGTTTTCACCTTTCCATCTGCGTTTCTTTTTTTTTTGAAAATCTACTTACATCCAAAGGATTTTACCCCTTCAGATGGATTAACTAGTGTCCATACACTATTGACCTTCATGGATTTCATTTTGGATTTCATAGCTTCTAGCCACTTATCAGAGTCAGACCTCTGCATGGCATCCATGTAGGTGATCGTATCCTTATCGTTCTCATTGAGTTCAACAAGATCACCATCCTGGACTAAGAAACCATAGTATATGTTCGGTTGACATGGTACTCTACCAAATCTCCTCAAGGATGCCTCTACAATGGGCTCTGGGTTTGATCTTATCAAATCCAGTTCTATAGGTTCATTAGAATATGTTGGTTTTTCTACCTATCGAACTTCACTAAGCTCAACATTAAAGGCAACTGTTCCTTCTATAAGAAACTCTTTTTCCAAAAAGATTGATCTATTGCTGACGAACACCTTTTACTCTTCAGCAAGGTAGAGTAATAACTCCTAGTTTCCTTGGGGCACCCTATGAACAAGCATTTATCGAACCTAGGTTCAAGCTTTTTTGGCTATAAATATTTTACATAAGCCAGACATCTCCAAACCCTAAGGTGTGCGAGTGTCGACTTACGACCAGTCCATATCTCATATGCAGTCTTTATAATTGATTTTCTCAGAATGTTGTTTAACACAAAACAAGCAGTCTTACGTGCATACCCCTAGAATGGAATTGGTAGACTCGCAAATCCCATCATGGACCGAACTATGTCCAACAGGATCTGATTTCTTCTTTCGGATACACCATTATGCTGTGGTATTCTAGGAGGGGTCTATTGTGAGAGAATTTTATTCTATTCTAGATATGTCAGAAATTTGTTAGAAAGGTATTCACCTCCTTGATCAGATCAAAGAGTTTTAATACTCTTTCTAAGTTATTTTTCTACCTCATTTCAATATCTTTTGAATATTTCAAATGAATCCGATTTACTCTTCATAAGATAGATGTATCCATACCTAGATAGATCGTCAGTAAATGTAATGAAGTAGTAGAATCCATCTCTAGCACATGTATGCATAGGTCCATATACATCAGTATGTATTAGATCCAGAAGATCAGTGGCCCGTTCATCCTTTCCATTTAAAGGTGATTTGGTCATCTTACCAAGAAGACAGGACTCATAGGTATTGAATGATTCATAATCATCAATGTCAAGAATATGCTCCTTGACTAACCTGTTGATCCTATTCTTGTTTATATGACCTAGCCAATAGTGCCAAAGATAAGCATCAGTGACATTATCTAGTTTTGGGCATTTATTAGACGTGTACGTTACACTAATAGACTGTGATAAAATATAAATGTCATTTTTTAATTATCCTTGCATTACTATAATATCATTCATAATGATATCATAATAATTTTCTTTTATTAATAAACAATAACCATCCTAGACCAAAAGCCCAATAGATATTATGTTCATCATAAAAGATGGACAATAGTGAGAATCACTTAAAATAATATTAATATTTTTTGAAAAATAGACTCAAAGAGTTCTCAATACTTGGACTGAAACTTTACTATCCATTCCCTCCCAACATTAAGAAATCTATTATCATTCTCAAACTTTTCTTACCAATTTGAATGTTCATGAGTGATGTTGTTATATATGATAGACTTTCGATATCTAATACTGAGATAGATGTATCACATACGGAGAAATTATAAGATGTTATCATATAATAGTCTTGATTAGCAATCACTTGCTGATTTCTCCTATTTATCCTATTTGGATCAAGAGGATAATTTTTCTTTGAGTCTGCTTATATTAGGGTTAACACTAGATCCTTGTCTTAAATCCTAAATGCTTGTCATTATCCAACAGTGAATAGAGCAGAATTACACCTATCATTCTATTTTATCTATAAAAAAATATGAAATCTTATTAGTACTTGAATTAATTAACTCTAAATATCTTAACTTTAGTCTAAAGGTTCTTCCACTATTTTAACAAATCGATATGCCTTACCCTCCAATTCGCAGAAATACACTTAACTCCTTAATGGGTTATGGAAATCCATAGACTACAGAACAGCGCTCGAGAAAAGCTCTGCTAAACCCACGTGCAACGACAGATAAGTCCACAATCAATTATTCTCTAAATAATTTTTAATAATCTCAGGTTTGCCCCAGAAGCCCAATTCAGTAGGCTATGGCCTCCACTTAAAAGGTCTTGATTTAGGGTCCAAAGCATTAATATGATTGACTTCCGTGCAGATCAAAACCAATTGATTACCAGGTCCGAGGAAAGCTTCTGGGCTAACCTGTCATCAGTTAGGAGAGTGCAATTCTAATCACCATATTGATGGAATAATATTTCATATATCAGATGAACACCAGGTGTTAAGTGCACCTTCCAATACTTTCAGAAAAATTGGACTCATTACTTAGTTCACCATAATGGGGAAAGGCTGTTGACTCGGTTAATCTCCATAACCCTTACTCATTTTAAGGACCCTAATAATTTAGAGAATTTTAAATTTACTCTTATGATTTGAGATAGAAAACATGGCACCCTGTCGTCCCACTACTTCACCAGTCATATCCTACCATGACTTCACCAGTCAATTGATGAGGATAAATCCAATTTGGTCGCGGGCGCATCCTAATTCAATCTTATTGAATTAAACATCAGATTCAAATATTTCCTAGTGACATTTGGGTCCAGCTTGAATCACTAAGTGATCTAATCAAATCCTAATCGACCATGTAGCTAGCATAAGTAAGATCAGTGGAAGAGATATGCCATTACTATCAAACGACTTGAGCCATAGTTGGTAGCCCTAGTCCAATCTAACAAATCACACTTATCCTAAACTATCAAACTATCTTAGAACACCTAACCGATAGTTAAACGTAGGTGTTAGATCAGATCAATCTTAGCATAATTTCTGGCTATAGACCCTACCTTACGCTCAATATAAGTCCATTCACTGGTAGCCTACCTCGTTTATGTTAAAGAACATTTACTTCATTCACTACAACTATTGAACTTGGTCTAGAGATGCTTCTTAGGGACCTGATATCTAAGGTCAACACTTCGTTAGATTTAATCAACATCACTCTAGATTAATCAACAGATTCGTTTTTACTTAACCTTATGATCTAACAATATGGTCTAACGGAGAGTTACTGGATCATAACCCTTTAACCACAATTTAATATATAATATATACAATACTTAGGTCTTTAAGTTCATAATTTCATAGATCCTAAACTAGACAACTACTTAATTCTTTGTAATTAAGTTTTGGACTGATGGATTGGGGTTCAGCATTTTCAAAAATAAATTTTTAGTTTTTGAAAGATTCTTTACAACATAAGTCATCTATTGTCAATTACGAAAAGATGTCCTCAATCTCACGAGTAACTGCTATCGGAAATGCCAAATATGCATATAACACATAAGCATCTTTCGTAATAAGGTAATAGAGCTACTCTCACAAGTACGCACCAATTTGAATAGCTTATCTCTCTC
>QRFJ01003866.1:0-148777 GCA_006176705.1 Cocos nucifera
ATCATCACAGACCACCATCAATAGACCAACGCTAGACCCACAGAATGAAAGAACACAATCAGCAAACCAGCAGATCAAGCACCACAAACTAGGCACTGACAGAAAGCAAAACACCAAAAAAGTAACAACACGTTAGACACACTCAAACATGAACACGAGACAACTTCAACCTCACCACAGACCAGGACCACTCTCCATTCTTGATTAGCTCTACAGAACAGAGAATATCAACGGAACCAGGAATAAAGTAGCGAGCCACAGTTCTACCAGCATTCCCAACAATGCGACGCCAAATCAGCCAATGTCATACACATAACGACAACAACTATTACCAACATCCCTTGACCATCGGACCTATTCTATCCTATCGAATTCATCGCCCATATACAATCACTTTTACTCATTGCATCCTTCCCACCATATCATGCCTTCATTTCAACACGGATACTTTTTATAAATTCCAATACAGCATTCCTTCTACATAGCAGCGAAGACGTCACTATCAATAAGCAACGAACCCTGAAGCCATTAATCACGAAACTTCACATCCGAAAGCACCTCCAGCCACAAAGGTAACCCAGCCCATAATACTCAACATAAACATCCGAGCCAACAAGGCAAACTATATTGCAAAGTCCTATACAGCCATGTGGTTAAACATTCACATGCATCGGACAAAAAATTAGACCATAACTGACTCAAAGATCAAAAGCGATATGCCCAGCAAACTAAACATAAAATGAAACATTCTGCAGACCACACTAACTCCAACTTCACATACGCGCTTCTAACCACAGCTCTTTCAATGTATCCATCTGACTCATATAAGTCAACGATCATGAATCATTGGGATGAACAAACTAGAACAACCCACTCACGCCCATCCCTATAGACCTTAAAAAAGATCACATTCTCAGATGGAACAATTGACATTGAAACTGCACCGAGACTACATGTCACCCAAAAACAATCAATCCCCTACAGCGTGAAGCCAACAAACCAACACATTTCGGACAAGCACCAAGATCACAACCGACAAATATACATCACTTCACGTAATGGCGCTCGGCCAGCTCAATCAGACATTCGAGAACCCAACATGTATCAATACTGCGCCTTCAAATCCTGTACTACGTCAATCCAATTATTCTCCAAGAAGAAACAGCTCCTCTTAGTCAAGTAGGCAAAACCTGGACCGAAGCATCTAACCACCAGGTAAAGGAATGGCGCAGAGATAACCACTACAAGGTCCCAACAAATATGCTCAGCTTAACTTCTTTGACCAAAACACATTCTCTGTAATTCCCCCTTAGCCCAATCTTTTATTACATTTGAAGCGATCCCAGCTCAAAAAGTCTAAGCATGGTCCCAAAGGAAATAGTACCAGTGGAACTTAAGAGATAGGCAAGACATTATATCCCATGCCTCGACGAGGTCAACAGATTTCTAAGATCTAGAACACAGTATCATAACTTCGACAATATGAACACCACATTTGTCATTAAGGAGAATATATTAATATTAATAAAAAAAAATTAACAACTACCACACTATTATCTCAGGATCACACAATTAACACATCACCACATACTGTGACGATAGACGAAAATCTCCACAGCCGACAATATCGCAACACAATAGATTCTACTAAAAGTCGAACAACGGTAGCAGTCAACAACAAAGCCACAAACAAACAAGCGCTACACTAACACCACAACTAGAAAACTACATCAACCTACAACCTACACAGTTATGCCAGTAGAAACTGGGCTCATCAGGCCAACATTGACACAAAAAAAGTGAAACACTCACTTGCTTCACAAATGATTCATATCCTAATCAAATAAGAGAACATCGCACAACCCACAACAATGCCGTCTCCTCAACTTTCACAGCACCTACTCACACCGTAAAATACCAGACAATAAATAATGACTACCACCCCTCCCTTTCATAAGTCAGAGCAAACCCAACACGACTTTAGACAATAAGCACTGAAACATGAGTTACCTAAATCTGGGATCTTACACACGATCAATACCCGAAAAAATAATTGAAGACCCAACCTCATCCCCAACCGACCCCATAGAACTATTCCAATAGCCCTCAACTCAAGACATAAAGGTATGCGATCTATCCCCGCACATGACAACACCCTGCACACCTGTACTCCAAAGCACCAAGAGAACACAAACTATCCCACAAACCCCGGGCAAGGCGCCCCGCAACACAATCATACACAATTGGTCGGAAAGACCTCGCGACACTATAATCTTTTTCTTAAGAAAGAGAAATTAACGATATTAAGTTTCATCATCCCTAAACAATAGAACTCTGGCTTAGAATAACACATAAACCAATCTAAGAACCTACCACTACAAGTGAAGCACAGGGACGTCAACAGTACGAGAAGAATTACTCTGACACACCTCCAGATCCACGACACAACAACCCTGTACCACAAAACCACAACATAAGTCAACACGCACTAATAAGCGCCACCGTAAAGATGACGACACACAAGTAGACAGAACACCCTAATACCAGTAAACTCGCCACCAAAAAGAAACGCCACCACTATACAACAGAGACTCCGCAAGTAGACTATAACAATTACAAAACCAGATCAAATCACCGTCTAATCGACCAAAAACAATCTAAACCTTCAACCAGACACACAAATCATACTTGAGATCCCGGAACAACCAATTGGCTTAGACCCTAACCAACAATCCCAGACATCTAACACTTATGACGCCATAAATATAAGGTCTGCAATGAATCGATCGCCGGCCGATTCTTGACCAGACTAACATCACCTACTAGGCCTAAGTCAAAATCTTAAGAGCCACATTGTTCCAGACTACCATACAAATAAAACCAACTAATTGATTACAGAGATTCTTCGCATCACCAACCGGCTACTAAGAACTAACGAGCATACACACACAGCACCAGAACCCAGCTAATATATTGAAATATGTACTTACTAGAATTAGAAATTACCTCACACATTTTCAAGACCTCCTCAAATTGACTATCCATAAACCATAAATTCTTAATCATAACGTTGGGTTCATAAAATAAAAATCCATCGCATAATAAAATCCTAGGGTTTCAGGATCTAGGGTTTTGCCAGAAAGTAACGTTTTGGGTTTCCTGACTTAAGGACGAACAGCGCCAGCACCCCACACGTTCCATACAACGAACACCCCACTTTGAATGGGAAGAGAGGGCCTTTCAAACCCTTTCTTCGTTCTTATGACCGGGACCCAACCACCCAACACACGGCCAAGCAGAAGACAACACCGCCACCTCTAATTCCAGAAACAAAATCAAAAACCTAACAACAAAACCTATAAATCAGATCGTATATCATACAATATATCCACAAACTAATTCAAAGTACAGGCATACACAACACTAAATACACATAGGACACCTAACCATTATAGCCACATACAACATCTTCAAGTATCAATCAATCTCGCAATTGTTTTCAGCATCTAAAAATCTACATTCAAATACACTAACTCTAGAAAACAAAATATAAAGATTTAAAAACTTAAGAAATCACTTAATCACACAATAACCAATTCATAAATAACCTAAGAACACAAACATTATCCGCCTCCAAGAAACTATTCTACACACCTAGTCCTGTCATATGCAATCACTCAATATACCATATAATCCTAACCATATGCAATCATAATATTTAAAAACTAATTACAAACAACAATTTATTAAAATCTTGCAGTTTTAAATAGAACATATAATCCAATACATCACACCAAATCCAAAAACTATAAACCTATCAGCAAACACCAAATCAAGATTAAACAAACCAAGAAGATCTAAAAACCATGACTTAATATCCAGACTATAAATCACCACACAAGAACAATGCAAAAAACTAAATTACATAAACATAGAACATAAATAATCCCTAATTCTAAGAACCTAGCATCATGCCAATAACTCTCACAACACTAGTATCCTTAAGAATCACAAACAATCACTTTAAATTTTACATTTTATCCATCCATTAAGAACTTTCCAGAATAATGACAAATCCGCAAATCACCATAGTTACATCTGAAATCAACTTATATATTATCTCAATATTAAAAAATAAACATTTTACAAACATCCAAGATCCTAAATAAATATTACGAAACCACCAATGACTATGAACCAGCATTGAACGGCAAAAACTCACAATAGACTTCCCGGCTCAAGGTACATCGATCCAGCAAATACCCTGATACACGCATACCAAAGACAACTATATCTTTCTACAAAACAATATTACTTTTTCTCAAAATGAATCCCCAATACACCGATCACTACTGAAATATACATGTCATTTAAGATCTACCACATCTCCATTAATTCATTTAAGTTAAAACTAAACTAAAAACTAAAAACAACAACTCTCAAAATCACAAATATTAAATTATACACATTAGAATAACTTGAGGTAACTTCAAGACTAATAATGCCATCAAGATAAGAAATGATTCACCTGAATATAGCAAGCGGAAACAACGGTAATCAAATGAGATCCCTAAAGCCATGCAAAACGCACCATGGCTACACACCTCTAACCCGGATATTCTACAATCAACGAGTCATGAAGACTACTAAAAATCCTCTCTTCTCTCCAAATCCACCCGTCTAACCAACAAAAATTACAAAACTCTGAAGATCTTGAAAATACTATGCCAGAGGACAAACTCTTCACCACAAACTCTTTACATTACGCACTAAAACATTCCCTGACCACAGATCGTCCCCTTTAACAACAAAACACAATGCACCAGCCAGAACAGACAGCCTTCTGCTATATTGATCCACCTTTCCCCTTGATCTGAAATCCGCCCACAAACCCTAAGCTCCAAAATACTTCTTCGGAACGATAAGAGAACGCGGAGAAAGGAGGAGAAGAATTCTAAAGGCCAACCTGGAGGAAAGAGGGAAGAGAGCGCACAGTCCTTTGGAGCAATGGAGAACAATCACTATTGAATTCCTAAAACACGTAACTAGACATCTGAGTTAGCGGACTGCAGACACGGCTAACCACTACATAATTCCATTTAAACTATAGCGTGATACCACAACTCCTCATATATACCTCACACCCAAACTCACCAACCCTTTGTCGAAACTACAGATTAATCTGATTGGGTTGGAATAGAGAAACCCCTGGATTCCTCCTTACCCAAAAAAAGAGGGCGCCTAAGACCCAGTCTCCCAAAACTGAACTTAGTAAACTCACTGATTGGAATCCAAAAGCCGGCAGGATGAAGTCCTTGCCAACTCACCAACACAAGGAACTACCTAGAGCGGCCTCCTAACTTGGGCCTCACAGACACCCTTAGCCGCGTCAGCGCCCTTCATCCTCTTGCCAGGTATACCTGGCAGGGACACGCGCCACCACCACCAGCCACCAACTCCAGCCAAAATAGGTGCATAGACATCAGCGGTCAAAAGTTCAACAGGTAAAAAGTCACAACGAGATCAAAAATGTTTGACCAGTCAAAGGGTAGACTTGACCAAAGTTCAAAGAACAAGAAATGCACCGCTCCGCACAAAACCCAAACACATACCCGAAAAAAACCAACAACAAAAAGGTCCATCGATCCATAACAACATACTCCAAACTCAAGACACCACACACTCATACACTAAACCCTTCACCGACAGACAACACACCACAGTCACCACAACGCCAACATTAAGACCACCATTGAAAAAGCCACTCTGAACACATTGAGCAAAATTCTTTGGCTCAGAGGCACAAGACAACTTATTTTTTGATAGTTAAAGCAACACAAACACAAGAAACGTCCCCACTCACGAGAACCTACAAACCCCGCAAGATAGCACAATAGCATTGAAATTTCATTAGCAAAACACCTAAAATTGAATCTCATTCAGATCAATTGACACAAAACTAAAAGATACAGTTACAACTGATGCATCCACCAGAATTCAAAACCTCTGTTTTGTGTGACACAGTTAAGAGATATAACACCGTCCCTCCCGCCTCAACTCAATAGATTAACATTGCCGCGCAATCCATAGATAAAATGAACCACTCACTCAATCATCCCGACATCCTCAGCCCACCCCATTGAATTCGATCATCACTAAAAATCATTTCTATTTGCTCCCCAAAAACACCACCAGTGACAACAACCTAGCTAGTATATACCAACAAAAGGTCCCGCCCAACAACCACAATCAAGCAGAAATGATATGCGAACTCTCTGTGCGTTACCTGTGTGATTAAGTTCCTTCTATCTTGAGCCCCCCCCCAGATCAAAGCATTAGGAGATATAAAGGATAAAACTCTCAAACCCTAGTCTCGTGTCATAATATATATCATTCATATCCGGTACACAACACCTGCTAGACAAAAACCTAATTGAACACTCTCCCTTCATCTATTATATTAACCAACTCTGCCATGGCCATGGCTTTAGGACTTGATTCTGGCATGATTTATCATAGGCTGGTCCTTACCACCGAGGTAGATATTCCCATCTTTGATGCAATCCAGTTCCTACAATGAACATTGCTATAGCCAACATTACACCTCAGGAGTTCCCATATGGCTAGGAGAGCCGAGTAATTGTGTAGTCAACTAGTAACACCCTCAAGGTTGAACTGCGATGCATCTCAAGTCAAAGAACCAGGACCACACCTACTGCAGGCATCGAGTCAGTCATTGACGAGAAGTAGACTTTCTTAATGAACTTACTCGAGGTGTACTCTCAGTGCCATCATTTCTCTAACGAGTACCACAATGTACCTCACTCCAGTGTCCTCCACCACCGATAGACTCAAAGAACTCACCTCTACTAAAGAGAAGTGATCGCAACAATACACCAACCTTTCGCGATCAATTCACCAATCCTCAATTGATGATCCTATTGGTCGGGAGCTGTTTATGAGTTATATATGATTATTCATGTCTTAAATTTTCAACTCTTGAAAATATGAAATTATCATTACCCAGTAACTTCAAAGGATGTTCACGGACCATAAAATACACAGGTGTGATTAGGAAAATAACCCATTTTTCATTATAATTCATATCAAAATTATAATATTTGCCCCTAGAAGTGTATTACAAGTATCAGCCATTCTGGCTTCTAGGGCACATATATCTAACAAATAATCCCCATTATTGATATAATCATTTGTTAAATTTTAGGTGATATAATTGTGATGTCCATTTCTCAGACCCAATGGTTTTATTAAGAATTACTCCTATTTGTTCTTCTAAAATGCTCATGAATGGAGTTTTAGGAGTTAAGTTTGATTCAATGGGTGCTGGAATGGTGACTAAAGGCAGTTTTTAATTCTGGAGGTAAATTAAGTGATACTTGCTTAAAATAAACTCCATTGACATTTCAGTTACATGCCCTCTTGATTTGTTGTAAGAAGAACCAGCTTCTAGGGTTGAAGAAAAAAAGGACATTTAGGTTTATAAGTCTCGGGTAAATCATCTTATTCTGCTTTTTTTCTATTTCTATCTCATTTAAATCTGGAACTAGGCATCAATACTAATTCTTTGCTCGGGTTCTTCTAGTGGTTAGTTCTCAGAGTACTAACAGTTCCTCTAAATTTTTATATGTTGGCTAGCATCAACTAGCCTCTCCACCTGGTCTTTGGTATGGGTCCAATAAGATCCTATAGCTTTTAAAGTTCTAGGAATACTTTGGCGATTCTCCAAATTGAGATTTCTTAGATGAAACATTAGTTATATTTAATCCAGATGGTTGTGGTCATTAGGTGGTGTTGTTTGAACATTGGTAGGTTCGGTGTGATTAGTTCTCTCCTATGTTAGACTCCAACTAATGATTACCATTTGAGCTTCTCTAGTCTGGTGGTAGATTGCATGTTGAGTTAGAATTAATTATTGTTGGTTAAATCTATTTCTCAGCTAATTGGTCTGTTGAGAAGGTGGGTATGAGGCTGATTCATAATATGATGGCAGGGTTAAACGTGACTAGGAACTGACCACATTAATTTATAGGCCATAAATTTGACTAATATTTCGCTCTAAGTGAAATTTTGGCCTCTGAGCCTGAGTCAAATGTTGGGCATGTCCAAAGAAAAATTAAAGTTACCTCAATGTGAATTATATGAATTTTGAAAATGGGTCATTAATGAATTTGAGGAATTCCTTGAGCAGGCTTGAACTTGTTTTGGATAAAGATGAAAAACGCGATATGCAGCTCATTAGGATATCACTTTTATGATGGGTTGGGCTAGCAAGATTGATAAGACTGCCTGATAATTAGAAGAATTTGATGTGAATTGTCAGAGAGATTGTTAACTAGGATTAGGGAGTTGATCTATTTTCTGAGCAAGAAGTGTTAACTTTATCTAATATTTTGCATATTAGGTTCAGATTAGCCAATTTTGATTTTTAGGTTAAGTATAAATCAACCATTCAATTAAATTCAACTTAAATTAGAAAAAAGTGATTTCTACCGACATATATTAGTGCAACCCTATGTGTGGTTCAAAAAAAAAAATTTAGATTTTTTTTTTATTTTTTTTAATAATTAATTATTATTATTATTTTATTATATTAAAAATTAAATTTTTTTTAATTATTTTTATTTATATTAATTTATAATTTAATTTAATTAATATCATTTTTAATATTTTTTATTTAGCTAATTTTTTATTTTATTTTATTTTTTTAGATAAGAAGAAGAAAGAAAAAAGAGTTCTAAAGAAGGGTTCCTAAAGAAGTCCTAGAACCTTAAGAATGAGAGAGAAGAATTAAGTATTAATTTAGGGTTGATGTTGGTTAGCAATCAAATATGGTCAATCAATTCCTGACTAAGAGGTTATCCTAGATCTAGACAGCTTCTAACTATCAAGGTTCACCTTCAAGCCCTCCAAGTGTAGGTTAGCCAATCAACTAGCCAGGTAAGTGTAAGGTCGATGGGAGTCCCCTCGTTGCTTGCCATAGACATCAATTTGTGCTGGCCCAGGTAAGCAAACAAAAACCAATTAGAAACCACCTTCCATTTGGCTCAGTATCCCTGAACCACTTTCCTAGACACCAGGTCAAATTAACTTATCCTAACCAGGGTCTCAACTCTTAGGATTTCTTATCCTATTGAGCTCTGGTTCCTAGGGTTGATGTTCTAATTTGATTTTATTTAAAGGCTTAGGTCAATGCAGGGTATGCTGGTTGGTTGTTTGTGGGCCTAAGAAAGGATGATGCAAATCCCCACCTTATCTTTTTTATTGGGTTGGCCCTTAAATTTGGTTTTTTAATAGTGAATATGCCATACAAATTTCAACAAGGTTCTCATGCAATTTAAACTAGATGCATGCAACTAAGTGAATTTCTAAAAGGCTTACCTTTACCTCCAAGCAATCACCAAAAAGAAAAAATAAATAAAAATAAAAAATAAAACTAAAACTAATATGATGCATGCTCTAAATAGTTAGGATTTTTAATCTTATCATGAGGCTTTTAATTAGGTTTAAGTTAATATTTTTTTAAAATTAATTTAAAAATATAAAATAAATAAATAAATAAAATAAAAAGAAAAGAGAACTAGGGTTAAGATTGATCTAACCAAGCAAAACTTTTGATTCTTTTTGTTCTTTAATCTCTTTTTCTGCAAAATAATAAAAAAAATTAGCAAGCAATATTTATAAGAAGGTAAAAATTTTATTTATAATTTATTTATAGAAAAATCAAAGAGATCAAAAATTTAATATCCGTTCCTTCCCCGATAATGGCGCCAAAAACTTGGTACGTTTGTCGAAATTATTTTTAATAAATCAAAGAAATCAAAATCAAAAATTAAAAACCTTCCTCGGCAATGGCGCTAAAAACATGATAGGAACGCGATGTTGTCATTAAGACACCGTGTTTATCAGTTTAATCCGACTTCTTAAAATCATTAAAATTGCGTAGATAGCAGTGAGTCGGATCGAATCCACAGGGAAAGTAGTATTTTAGATTTAAAATCTTTGATTTTTAAAATAAAAAGAAAAAAAAGAAGAGTTTTGGGATCAAAAGTGAAGTCGGAAAATAAAAAGCGAAAATTAAAAGGTGCAGGAATTTAAACTTGGTACTAAGATCTACTAGTTAGATCTTAGCATCTACTTACAAAGCAATAATTTAAAGTGCAGCAATTAAATTATAATAAAAATAAAAAATAAGAAATTAAAGTGCAAAAAAAATAAATTTTTTATTAATTAAAATTTCAAAATTTAAATACATAGAATTTAAAAAGAATAAAATAGCCCGATCTCTGATCTTGGATCGGCATTGGCAGTAGGATGGTGTAGAAGCTCGATTCTTCTTCTCGGCACTCGTTGCTTTGAAGCAGCCTTTAACCCATAGCCTGGCTTCGCCCTGTACCAAAGCTTCATCTTGATCAAAGATATTGATTTTTGGAAGCCTGGGATCCTTTTTATAGAGCTAGGAGGGCTGGAAAGTTTGCTTCTAGGCAATGTGGGACTAATGACCTTTGTAATCACCAAAATCTAAATAAAATTTGAATTAAAATAGCTCTGATATGTCTCTGATAAATCTGATAAAATCCAGCCATTCAATAGGAATCCAACGGTCCAAAAATCATCAAAATCGGATGCATATCAGCTCAGATCGGGTCGGATTAAATTCTAGCCGTTGGATCATGCTTGATGGAGGAAATCTGGCCGCAAATCACATGCCTGATAGTTTGATCACCGTCGGAAGCTTTTTGGACTATCAGATCATTGCCTGGATCGAGCACTGCCATCCGATGGTGATCCGCGTGATGTCTGTAGCTGAATAAAATCCGAAAGCAACCACAGCCGTCTGATCCTGACCGCAAACAACAACATTCGTCCGATCGCGCAATCACTGTTCCCATGGACCGCGTAGACCAGCCGCACCGCACACCACAACCAATCAGCACCTCTGTTGCCAAGCAAAAAAGACTAAATTACCCTTGTGAGCCACGATAAATTTTTGTAGACCCTTTAGGGGTCTAGGTCCACCACATGATAAGCTCTGATTCGTCGGATTTTGCTGAGCTGGCGGTCCATGCCTGGATCGTGGACCGACTGATGGCTTCAATGGCTGAGTTGGCTTTGATGGCTTAGCTTGGCTTGGTGGCTCGGCTTGCGGAGCCAGCTGTGCCATTTTTTTTTATTTAATTTTTATTTATTTTATATATTTAAAAATTCATATCTTTTTCGTTTTAGCTCCATTTTACTTAAAATTTATTTTATTATGATAAAAAAAATGAGCTCTTTCCATTGATAATAAAATTTTATTTTTTTAATTTTTATTAATTTTTATTATTTTTTAATTAATTTTTTAATTAATAAAAATATGAATTTTTTAAAAATTATATATAAATTAATTAATAATTCTTAAAAATTAATATAAATTAATTGATAAATTAATATTTTTATTGGTGAATTTATGATGCTTATCATGTTCATCCTCCAACGTTGATCCACATAGAGACTTGATCAAGACACCAGCACCTCTGATTTATATAATTAAAATTCTTATAATAAGAACTTTAATTAAATGGGCAAGACCTTCTTAAGCCTTTATGTCACCTTCCTTGCCTTTCCTTATCTATCTTTCTTTTTCTTTTATCTTCTTAATTTTCCTTCCTAATCTCTTAGTTTTAAGATGACTTCTTGTCCTTATAATGACAAGGTCTAGACAAGAGAAAGGAAGAAAGAAAATTGGACAAAAAAAAACTCTTATAAGAAAGAAAAGATAATGTTCACTCTCTCCCGAACTCTTAATGCGCACCCTAATTTATAATGTACGTAGGGGTGCCATCAAAAAATCTCACACCCTTTCCTCATCAAAATCTCATGCCCCATAAGCCAATCTCACACCTCTCTGAATTTTGCGTCTTTTAAAATTATGTAGACTTAGTCCAAGAGGTGCCTTAAAATAGAAGGACTCTTCGGACTAATTCTACGTAGTTTTTCAATGAAGAGATGCGATGCATAAATATATGGCACCATAATTCAAAGGTTTGGATCAGATTAGATGGACATCAATGGCTCTTAAAGGGATGCCCATTCATGAAGAAGGCATGGTGATGTACTTTGAATAGTCAAAGTCCCAAGAGGTGTAAAGAAGAAGTGGGCGGCAAGGAGTCCAAAGTGGCAAGGACTCAAGGGTGACAAAAACATCTTAGGTGAAATGAAAAAAAAGAATTTTATCTACAGAAGGACTCTTCTGGACCCCATATCTGATGTCCATGCCAAAAGAAGATTTATGTGACATAACAAAATGAGAAAAATCAAAGAACGTAGGCGCCAACATATTTCATGCGCCAAAGAGTCTTTTGCGCATGAATGACTTCCCACGCGCAAGAGAGAGACTCTCTAGCACATAGGATGTAGGTATGTGGTGCCCAATTTGATGCCCAATCAATCTAGGTTAATCCAACTCAAGACTAAATCCTAGGCCCAAATCGAATCTTAATTAGCCCAAATTGGAAGCCGATTCGAATCCAATTTGAATCCAGGTGCTATGGTTTGCTATATGCGCTAGCATATTCATCTTGCAAACATGGTCTAATCTAATTAGACCCTTAATCAATTCTCTTTATGTGTGACCCATTGGGTTTCACATCTAACCAGCAGTGAGTCAGGGTGTGATTTTACCTAATTTGGTTAGAACTCAACCAAACCGATTTAGGTCAAAACTAGCCAACCCAATATGACTTAATTTAGAACACTTTCTAATTTAATGATCAAATTAAAATTTTAATTTGATCAAACCCACAAGACATAATTGATATCTAGCAACGTATCATGACTACCCAAAAGTTATGAAATTTTGATGGAAATACCAAAAATATCCTTCAGTGAAAATTACCATGCAACTAGATCCTTCGATCTTCCTGCATCCTGAATATGACTCTGGGTATGAAAATATGTCAATCCCAATATCATATTCATTTCTCTTTCAATCTTATGATAATGATTCATTTAATGAAATATTAGAAACCATTTCTAATTTTCATCATGCTTTGATCAAAGTCTTCCTGAATCATTATTTGTTTGAAGCAGGTAGGATGCTATTTCCTCTTACCAGGAGAGATCGATTCTTTGTTAACCTACTCACAACCTTCATATATATAATCTACCATATCCAGATCATCCCATACATAACTGAGTCATGAATGAGTATGAACCAAAATATGGATTTATATATATAAGATTCTATGGTAGTTTCAGGTCAAAGGATTACATGCACAAATTCCACTATGAGAACCATCTATTGACATGTAGATAAGACTCCATTAGATATTCTCAATTTGGATCAATTCAGTGAACTCATTCTCTAATGAGCACCCACATTCTTGTATTAGTGTCATATATAAGTTATTGTGAGATCAATGACCCTCTCAATCGAGCATACAAAGAATGTGCTAGTCTTATCGAAAAACATTGATCCCTAACTTAATGTTCCATCGACTAGGAAATTTAAATTAGGGTTTTAAGATTTTCGGTCTCACTAGTATGATCTCATCATAATTCTAAAATCATAGCCTAAATTTATAGGGTTCATCATAATCTTAAATAATAAGACACTGCATATGATGAAATAAATGCCTTTATTTATTAAAAATGCCATTTCATGAGTCTGGAAGATAAAGAACAACCCAAAAATAAATTGGCTTGAGGGCATATTTCTTTTAATAATTAAATTAGATTTAATTTTTATTTTTATTTTTATTATCAGATCAATAAGATTAGATCTAAGGAGTCTCAGATCTGATTAGGATCTTAGAGAAAAATTTTTAAAATATCCCTTCTGATCCAATTAGATCTGAACGAACCTGATATGAAAAATAGGTTTTTCCCTTCACTGGACCCTTAAAGGATCCACATAAATTCTATCATGGTTTATGGTGGTAATTTAATCATTTTGAGTAGTGCGGCGCATAATGGTTCATTATGGTCTTTGGGAATCTTGATCCATGATGGTCCATGGGCATAGCTGAGCGTAATTTGATGGGCAATATCTCTACTAGTTGGGATCGAACGGCTGATGTTACAATCAATTTTTTCTATTAAGCTCTTAGTGTGCAATTGAATAGTGCTGAGATCCTGATCGCCATCTAATGATGGAAAGCAATTCCAACTTTGATCGAGATTTTCCAGGTAGTTTCCAGGTGATCCGATGGCCAATCAAGTGATCCAATAGCCCAATTTCAACTAATTGAAAGTTCCAATTATTAGGAATATTTTGGATGATTAAATTCGATCTAAACACTAATTTAAGTCCAACAAGGACTCAAAAATTCCTATTTTTTATCTATTTAATCTCTTGTATGTCAGAGAACAACAAAGAGCCCCTATAGTGGAGAATTTACCCTCTAGGCCCTCTTCTCTCTCCTCTTTCCCTTCTCTTCTCTTCTCCTATTTTCTTCTTTCCTTTTCTTTTCTTTTTTCCTTTATTTTTCTTTTATTTGAGAGATTCTAATATGTTGGAAGCTAGCAAAATCAAATCTATGTATGGCTAGAGGTCTCTTGTCCAGGAAAGTAAAGAAAGTCCTTCGATCATGAGAATTTATAATTTGAACCCTATATTTTTTTTATTGGATAATAAAATTTCTTCATCTTTTACATGTCTTTCTTATTTATGCTTTAATATTAAAATTCTTATAATTTATAACTAAAGAGATAGATCATGATTATGGAAAGATATGATCTATAATCAAATTAGAATAAATTATAAGATTTATATTGTAATAATTATTTTTCTTGCATTTTATGCAAAGAAGATAGATCGTAATCGCAAATAGATATAATTTATGCTCATATTAGGATGAATTATAAAAATTAATTAAATTCATATTTATGTTCTTTGATTGCATGATCTAAATAGTCTATGTCTGTGAGATGGGTCATAATCATGTTAGACATGATCCATACTCGGTAGAATAGGTTATGTTAGAATCAGATCAAGGAGCATACACCTTATAAGATTGCATGTTGATAATAGAAAGATTGCATGAATTAATTATAAACTTGAATACTGAAAGATGAAAGTGAAACCCTAGACAACTTCTTTTCTTATTCTTAATTAATTCTTAAACCCTAATTAATTAATTATTTTCCTTCTTTTATTTTAATTTGCTGAATTTAAATTGATTCTCGTTAATTTACTACTTTCAAGATTAATTTAAAATTTTATTTTTTTTAATGAAATTAAACGTAACTAGACTTCAATCTTTGAGCAAATCAACATCTAACTCACCAACTATCCTTAAATTAAATGTAACTTAGACTTCAATCTTCGAGCAAATAAACATCTAACTCACCAACTATCCTACTTAATAGTAAAATCAGATCTAATTTTAATTTTAAGATCTAATGACAAGTAGTAATTGGGTTTTTGAACCAAGATGGTTATTATTTGTTAGTAAAGAAAAATTATGATAATATCATTATGAATGATGTCACAATAATGCAAGGATAATTAAAAAATAGTATTTATATTTTATCATAGCCCATCAGTATAATATATAAGTCAAATAAATGCCCAAAACTAGATAATGTCGCTGATATCTTTGGCATTATCGGCTCGATCATATAAGTAAGAATAGGATCAATAGGTTAGTCAAGGAGTATATCCTCGATATCGATGATCGTGAATCATTGATTATCTGTGAGTCCTATCTTCTTCGTAAAATGATCAAATCACCTTTTACTAAAATGGATGAATGGGCCACTGATATTTTGGGTCCAGTACATAGTGATGTATGTGGATCTATGAACATGTGTGCTAGAGGTGGATACTGCTAATTTATTACATTTACTAATGACCTATCAAGATTTATGTATATCTATCTTATGAAGAGTAAATTAGATTCATTTGAAATATTCAAACAATATCGCAATGAGATAGAAAAATAATATTGGAAGAGTATTAAAACTCTTCAATTAGACCAAGGAGGTGAATATCTCTCTAATAAATTTTTGACATATCTAAGAGAGAATAAAATTCTCTCACAATGGATCCCTCTTGGAATACCATGGTATAATGGTGTGTTAGAAAGAAGGAATGAAATCCTATGGGACATGGTTTGGTCCATGATGAAATTTACGAGTCTATCAATTTTTTTTTTTGGGGTAATGCACTTGAGACTGCTTGTTATATTTTGAATAATATTCCGAGCAAGTTTGTTCCAAAAAAAACTCCATATGAGATATGGATTGAGTATACGCCAACACTCTCTCACCTTAGGATTTTGGGTTATTTGACTTATGTCACATGTTTGCAGACGAAAAAGCTTAGACCTAAGTTCGATAAATGATTGTTCATAGGATACCCCAAGAAAAGAAGAGGTTATTACTTCTACCTTGCTGAAGAGCAAAAGATGTTTGTTAGCAATAGGACTATCTTTTTGAAAAAGAAGTTCTTTAGGGAAGGAATTGCTACCTCTAATGATAAACTTCATGAAGTTCGACAGATGAAAGAACCGATACATTATAGTGAACTTAAGGAATGGATTTGATAAGATCAAACTCAGAGCCCATTGTAGAGGCACTCTTAAGGAGATTTGATAGAGTACTACATCAGCTAGATAGATACTATGATTTCTTGGTCTAAGATGGTGATCTTATTAAACTCGAGTAGAACAATGAGGATCTGATCATCTACATGGATGCCATGTGAGGTCCGGCTCTAATAAGTGGCCGGAAGCCATAAAATCTGAAATAGAGTCCATGAAGGTCAATAATATATGGACACCGATTAATCCACCTGAAAGGATAAAATCCATTAGATGTAAGTGAATTTTCAAAAAATAAAGGGATGCAAATGAGAAGGTGGAGACCTATAAAGTCTATTTGGTTACCAAGGGATATCATTAGTATTATGGTATTGACTATGACGAGACATTTTCTTCAATGGCAATGCTCAAGTCCATTTAGATTACTCTTGCAAAAGCAGCATACCTGGACTATGAGATTTGGCAAATGGATGTAAAATAACTTTTCTAAATAGAGAGCTAGATGAAGAGGTGTATATAATACTGTTGGAAAATATATTTCAAAGCCAATCTTTAGCCTGTTGATGATTGTGCTACCTTATAATTATAATTGATTCATTATTACATAAAATATATTTTAGCATTTTCATCACAAAGTCTACATCATCTAATGAACTTCATTATTGTGATGCAGTTCTTAGGACTATTTAGTTTTGATAAAGAGAGGATTTATCGATTAGTCCTTAAATAGTTCATGATCAAATGATATGTTGTTAATTAGGATGACATCATTTATCGAGCATAGGTCATTGTATGCCATATAGGTTGGTTGTCCTCTTAACCAAAGAGTGTAGAGATACTGGTATGACATACAAGTGAGATATATGGATACATCATCATTGGACGTGATCAACTCTAGAATATTCTGCTATTGAGAATTGCTCTGATGGGATATAGGTATAAGTATCCCTTAGACCTGAAATCACCATAATAGCTTGCAAGCAACTCACTATGCTTTGGTACCGGACTAACTAATTTTATAATTCAGTAATGAAAAATTTTTGGACATAATCAGGTACATGCAAAGTTAGTGAGTGATCAAGATAGAATTGACCACTCCAAGAGTTGGAGAAGAATGCATCACTGTATTTTGATATAGCAAAAACCTTAGCCAGGATAATCCATAACACAGATTTGGTATTTTGAAATACAATGTGAATGACCTAATCAGGGTTAACAATTAAACTCTATGGTGTCCTACAAGCATTTTGATTAAGGGGATGAATTATATAGAAACTACATCCACATGAATTTTAAGGATGTTGTTCTACAGATTCGACCTATCCAGCCATTGGATACCATTGCTAGATGATCACCTCGATTGGTATAGAAATTAGTTCCTATACTATTGGTTTAGGTTTAGACCTATAGTGTCATACACATAATAGATCATGATCTATTTGGATTGTTGATCAATGATTAAGAATCGTTCTTGGGTTAAACAATCAATATGATTGATGTTTAACCTAGTGCAAGTATTGCAGGAGGATTGATTAGCAATTTGATTGCTAATTAATTTAATTTGATTAAATTAGAGGATTGAGATCAAGTCTAATTAAATATAATTAAATTAGATTTAATTTAAATTTGATTGGATCAAGTCCAATTGATTTATTGCATGAGCCAATCATAAGAAAGAATCAATCCTAGTTCAATTATGACTTAACCGAACCTAATCTCTAATTTGATTAAAACTTAAATTAGAATAAAATCTAATGAAATATAATTTAATAAAATTATTAGTTAGATTAATACCTAATCTAATTGAATTAAATAAATTCTAATTTAATTTGATCCAAGGATCAAGTTGGATCAAGTTAAATTAGGAGTCCTAGTTTCACTAGGACTCCTAAATGATTGCGCCATTCAATCTCCATGCACTCTCCATGAAATTTTATTTAATTTTTCATGGAATCATTCTTTTTTAGAGAAAGGACATGCATCCCCACATTCCATAAACTTCTTACTTGGTGTTTTGTTGAGGACCAAGTCAAAATAAATTAGTTATTTTGATTTCAAACTCTATTTGATAGAGTTTGTTGCAATCAGAATTCTTATCCATGTATGGTGCCAAACTCCTAATTTTTATCTAAAGTTTTTATGAAAAATAAATAATTTTAATGTGCCAAATATCAGGTGGTCTACGCCCAAAAAGGAAGGGACGCCCAAAATCTAGCCCAATTTGGAGGTTTGTTGACTAGGTATTTGACCTAAATAAGGACTCATCCATATCTCTCAAAATAAAGGATGTTTAATCATTGGGTATAGAGAGGCTAGGCATAGAGAGGTTTAGGCATGGAAATTGTAAAGGCACCGATCAAGGTTCTTTGGTGAGAGAAAAGAGAAGAAGAAGAGGGTCTTCTTTTAGGATTTTCTTCCATTTATTCCTCCATTCTTTTTTTGAGATTTTGAGAGGTGTCTCAGGTTCAAAATCATCTTCCTCATCTTCTAAAAATTGGAGGGTCTAAGTTTCAAAGATAGAAAGTTCTAGATCAACCATCGAAGAAGGATCAATGCAATTCTAGCAAATTATGTTGATTTTCAGGCATCGAACTACTGATCAACAATTGAGGGCTCGTGTGGAGAACTTGTAGAGGCTGGATGCATGTGTGGCTTGGAACAAAAATCTCAGGCCTGATCAGCTAGTTAGAGAACTCGATTTGTAATGGTATGGATGCTATGATCATCATTCTCCAATCCAGATTTGATCTAGCATAGAATAGTTTATTTATTGATATGATCAACATGATTTATTCTCATGTTTTAATTTTTGATTTAATATTATGCTTTAATCATGTAATAAGATCCTAGATCTAGGGTTTTTCATGTTTAATTATGAATTAATATGATTAATTCATATTTTCACTGCATTGATTTAAAAAGGTTTTAAAATCTAACCTTGAAACCCTAGACTAGTTCCATCAATTGGTATCAAAGCCAGGTTATTTTTACATGATTTTATGCATGCTTAAATTGATAATTTAGATCTAATCTAAATTATAATCTAATATTTAAATCTAAAATTTAAAATTATTTTAGATTGCATATTCTACTATAAGGTTGTCTTGCTATCAGGTTTATCCCTTACAGTAGAAGGGTTGTGCTGGTACGTCCAAATCTAAAATCATGATCATAAAATTTTAAATTAGATCTAAAAAAGTTTATGATCTGATTAAAAATATTTTAATCTAATTAATAGTATTTTAATCTAATTTTTTATTAGTGTAAATATGATAGATTCGATCTAAATTGATTTATGATTAATTGAATTGAAACTGTTTCAATTACATGAGCATATTTAGATTAGATCTAAAAGTAGTCTCATGGTTTATTTAACTGCATGTTGATTATGAATCAAACATGCAACTGGTTGGTACAACCATATTGTAAAAATATTTTATAAACATAAAAATCAGTTTCAAAGTACTGAACTCCAACCCTCAGCCAAAAACTTAATTAAGAATTAAGTATGATGAACTAGGCTCTGGAATTTTGAATTAAAGATCCTAAGTCATTGATCATAACATTAGATTATTGGTTTATATGAATTAGTTCCATTAATTGGGTTAGACCTAAAGTTAGTTAAAGAATGGACTAAATTAGAGTAATTGATCAAATCTAATCAAATGTTGAATTAGATTAGGTCAAGGACTCTTTAGACTCTATTACAATAGTTGTAGATTGTCAAGTCCATGCCTTTAACGAGAACCAAATGGACTTGATTCATGGCTATGTGGTTAAATCCAAAATTATTTGGTTGATCTAATTAAAATTAATGAATTGGACGGTATCTCAGGTAAGTTTGGCAGTTCAGACCAGGGATTTTTAATTAAGAGCTATTTGTACTGATTTCGATCTTTGATGAGTTAATGACATATCTCTTCTACTGATCTTGCTTACCTGGCTATCCTAGTGAATTAGATTTTAATTAGATCACTTGGTGATTTGGACTCACCCATGTCAATTAGGTAAATCAGTGTGACTGATTTAGGAGCTCCTAATGCCAACTTTAATTAGGTCCTTTATGATCTGACTTGGTGAAGTCAGTGGGAGGATTGAAATTGGCTAGTTCCATTCTCTCTTTCTTAAAATTAATTAATTAAATTCTTTAAAATTATTAATTTCTTAAAAATAAAATAGTTATGATGATAATTAGATCATAGCCTCCCATTAAGTGGATGATAATGGATCCATTAGTTGGATAAACAATGGAGGTCCAAAGGCTTGGTACTTATCGGCTAATGAATTCATCATTCATAATATGATTTCTTGGCCAAATCTCTCTAAATGGTGGTTAGGTTAACTAACCAAAGTTGGGCTTAATCATTAATTGGTTTGATGGACCAAGTATGGTCATGTTAATGGTTGGACCTAATCGGACCTTTTCAGTGGAGGCCAAAGCCTACTGATTAGGGATTGGGATAAAAGTAAATTACTATAAATTATTTAGAGAAATAATCAGTTATGATCCTACTCTTAGATGTATATGGATTGACCAACCAAAGTTGGGCTTGTGTACAGTCTATGTGGATTCTAGTACCCACTAAGGAATTAGCATAATTTCTCAAATTAGAGGTGGAGGCTATCAATTCGAATAAAATAGTAAAAGAACCTTTTGATTAAAGTCTAAATCTTTTGATTTAATGAATCAATTACTAATTAAATTTTTATTTTTCTTTGTGCAGATATAGCCACTTTGCTTATGCTCCGATCAATGTTAAACAATGATAAGCTAGTGGGATCCACCTTTAGTAACTAGTACTGTAAGTTGAAGATTATCCTAGAACATGAATGTATCTTGTACGTGCTGATAGATCAGGCACTTGAGGAGCCAGCATCTAGTGCACATGGAATAGTCAGAGATACTTATCAGAAGTTGCTCAATGATCGAACCATGGTACGTTGTACCATGTTGGTAGTTATGATCAATGAGTTCAGTCATAGATTCAAGTATGTTCAGTTAGAAGATATGCTTCAAGTATTGAACGAGTCTTTTGGCACATCCGATAATGTTAAAAGGTACAAGATTAGTTATGCCATCTTCAATGCTAGGATGAGGGATGGAGATTTTGTCACTGATCATATACTGTACATGATCGAGTTGATGGAGTATTTGAGTAAGCTTAGATTTTTCTTGCACGAGTAGCTAGAAAAACATGTGATTTTAAACTCGTTACCTAAATCTTATCTCCTATTAATGATAAATCCACTTTGCCAAAGTTCAGTAAGATGCCCTGCCTTGGGATGGTCCTATCTGATGCGGCGACCATGATCGAACCTCGACCCATATAAGTTCTGGCTCCAATTCACTCCAAGAAAGCTGACCTCCAACTTGTGTAAGTCGAACAATACTCAGCTTCAACAGTCAGCTCCTTCAGATTACCACATAACCTGCAAGGCATTGCGGGCCTCACCCGGATGAGCTTGAATAATAAAGGCAGCCGAATTCTTTTGCTATAAGCAGTTAACCCCCTCCTGTCGAACTCCTTTCAGATGAACTTGGACAATGAAAGTAGTTGCCTAAGTAGTTGAGGGCAAGGTATCCGATCCCTGAGCACCCCAGCCCAGCCGACCTTGGGGATGGCAGAACTCCTTTCCATCCAGATCTCCTCCAAGCCGAATCTCACCATCATAGTTGGATCTCAAGACAAGGATCATAGGTTGATAGAGCTTCTCTCTAGACGAGCTTCTATATCTCATCATGAGTGGTGGATCTTGGCATTCCTATGTCAGGAACCTTGAATGTGTAACCCAGAGTTAACAAAAGGACTTCGTCTTCAGAATAAGTCTGAACTTCCCTGAAAACCTGCCGTAGTTCTAAATCAACGAATCCGCCACCCTTACCAACCATCTCCCTAGATGATTATTCACTTGCAAATGACCTTGAAAGTGGCCGAACTCTAGAGGAACAATAAAGACTTGCCAGAGTATTTTGATGGTATTCGTCTATCATAGCACTAGCTAGCTCCTGATCTAGATGAATTCCTTTCAGTGGCGAACTAGATCTTCATTCAGATTTCTTCAAGTCTTCCAGACAAACTTCCTCCAGTCATCTCCTGAACCCCTTTCAGTAGACAAGATAGCCACCTTACATCCAGAACATCGATCGAGCAGGCTTAAATAGCAGGAGGGCCTCGGCATCTATGCAAACTCAACCCCCAATATAGTGAATATTAGTTAACATAAAGATGACCTCGAAGAAGTCTGAATTGCTCCTAAGCTACTAAGATGTGAAGTTCTTCACTATCTATAATAGCTCCATTTGAACTTCAACTATTAACCTCCAATGGACTGGAAAGTTATGATAAACGATACTACACTCCATAACAAACTCCACGTAGCCTGAACAGCCTAGTACCAGGAAGTTATGGCTGTCACAATCAGTTTGTTACCATCTCTATCTATATAAGGAACCCTCCAAATATATTTTATTTCTAAGCTCTTATCCCCATCTTAATTCTGCTGAGCACTCCATTCTTGTTGGCCAAAGAACTGACTTGAGCGTTAGAGGATCCTACTGGAGTTATCCATCTCCAGTTTAGACTTTTTCTTATAGGTCCCATCGGTGTCCTCATCTCCACCCACTCCAGCAACTCCAGCATCAGCACCATTTTCTGTATGAATAAGATTAATGCTAGAGGATGGGTTTCTGAGTCCTTGTTCTAGAAGGACTGCCCAATCGATCCTATCTGCCTTCTTCTTCTAATCTATTGAATCCTCCTTCATTTAATCCCTTTTTGCTCCAGAAATGCCTCCAAAGAAGACAACCATCTAGTGGTCTTCTGCTTCTGCTACCAAATCTGAATCAGATCCATCCATCCCAACTCCCTCGTCAGCACCTCAATCTCCTCAATCAACAACCAAGGTGGATTTGGAGTAGTTCAACCAGCTGATGCAGTGGGTTCGAGGCCTGACCAAAATGGTATAAGCCATGCAGCAGCCCCCGACAGCAGTCCAACTGAAGAGATCCCCATTGGAACTTTAAGAACTGGTATAAAGAAGGGCCCCCAAGGTTAGCAAACCCGTTACCTCTGAGAAGGGGAAGCAGAGAGTAGGAAAGCCCATGCTCCGATCATGATTCTTCTCTGGAGGAGATTTTTTCTATCTAAAGCTGACACCCATTCGATATCCACGATTGAGATGTCGCTCTTGATTGGAAACTCCAAGAGATGAGTCGGTAGATCGAAGAGCTCTACCATACCATCTGAATTTGCGATAATGACTCTATACTGATCCCACCTTCTCTATCCAAATCATGAAGGAGGGCATCCCACCAAATTGTTAGATATATGTGTGCCCTAGAAGTCAGATTGACTGATACTTGTAATATACTTCTAGGAGCAAAATTATAATTTTAAATATAAATAATAAAATAGATTATTTTCTATCACAGTGTGTATTTGAAAGTGTTTGTGATACATCCCTTAAGTTAATGGTAATGATAGTTCATATTTTCAAGAGTTGAAAATTTAAGCTATGAATTTTCATTATTAACTCATAAAATGCTCTAGACCGTAGGATCATCATGAGGATGGTGATTGATTTGGAAGATTGGTGTACGATCGCTTCTTTTGGATAGATGAATCTTGAGTCTATGATGTAGAGACACTAGAGCGAGAGCACAGATACTCGTTAGAGAATGAGGGCACTGAGTGTGACAACCTCGAGCAGTCATGAGAAAGTCTACCTTCTCATCGATGTCTAGCTCGAAGCTATAGTGGTGTGTTTGGTTCTTTGATCTGAGGTGCATCGATAGTTCACCTTGAGGGTGTTGTAGTTTGACTACACCATAACTCGATCTCCTAGTCATTCGAAACCATAAGGTGTATGTTGGCTATAGCATGTTCATTGTATGAATTGGATTCCACCAATAAGGGATCTATCTACCATGGTAGAAGAGGAGCAGCCCTATGATGATCATGAGAATCAAGTCCATAAGCCTATAGCCATGGTAGAGTGAAATAAAAGAAAGAGTTTCTAATAGGGTTTTCATATTGGATTTAAATCGAATGATTAATTCATATGATGGATATTAGGGTTTGACGAGATCACCTTAACCCTAATCTGATCGGGGCTCAAGATAGAGAAACTTAATCATAGAAAAAATTGCACCGAGAGGTTCACTTTTAGTTCTATTGGGTTGCCACCATATGCTGCTAGATGTCACTGGTTGATTTTGGAAGCAATTAGAATGATTTGGATGATCGATCATACTAGTTGTCTGAATCAAAAAAGTTTCGATCTATCGAAAGGTGTTTCGATGATGTCGATGATAGAGATCATGACATATCCCATTACCATACGGAACTGAACCTAGCTGAGTCACACAAACAAGGGTTTGGATTTGGATATCATCAATTGGATTAACCTAGTTCAATTGATTTGAATAAAATTCAATTAGGTTAAAGGAAATTGTGCTAGCACATAATTAAGCCTAATGTTCTCCTTTAACAATCATTAAAATTTGTATCGACTGAGCCAAATATATTTTTGCTCACTTAAAAATCTTTACTTGGTCTGACTGGAGCTTGTCCAGGTCAGAAAAGGATTGTCTTAATTTATGAAAAAAATTTGAGACAACACCTGCCATTTTTCATCACCTGCAAAATTTTGTCTTTGGACTTTGGTCAAATGTTGATCTTTGATATTTAGACATCTGCCCATGTATCATGCATCCATAAGAGAGAACCTGGGGCCTTGTCCCCCTATTAAAAAGTAGATAGACAAGGGGTGCATGCCTAGGGAGGCGTGAGCCCCATGAGGATAAGATTTGGAGTCCCATACAGATGGAACTCTAGTTGCTTCAAGGAATCAAACTAGATGGCACCAAGAAGACTTGTTTGACCCAGTCTTGGCACCATCTAAGGATAATTTTGAGAGACCCTAATCTGACTAGATCAGATGATGTCATCCCACCAATCAAATTTAGATCTGATTGCACAAAGGGTCGTGATTAGTTGGTATGATGTGGCACTGCATGGCACAGTAGGGTCTATATAAACCCTATCTATGCATAAAATAAAAAAGGTTCTACCTTTATCCCATGCCACAAAGCTTTTCTCCCTCTTTCTCCATGCCACCCTTTGGTCTTCTCTCTCCTCTCCACACCCGAGAGATTTTGGGCATGAGTTAGGTGCGATCCAAGCAAGTGAAAGGCGATAGGAAAGAAAGAAGGCAACGCTGCTGCAAGAGATAATGGTTGTTCTTCAAAAAAAATTTTGAAGTCTTTCAAGATCAAATCTAGATCTAATTTTTGGAAAATTGATTGAGAAGAAGAGGATCTCCAAATTCTATCCAAATGGATATCGATAGAGGCCAGGCGCTTGCGTGGCAACATCCAGAACCTCAGGCAAACATCAGGATCATCACCGGATAATTGGATTACCCAAAATAAAGGTCCAATTAAATTAGATTTAATTTAATTTTTAATTTTTTAATTTTAGATCTAATCATATCTTATGTTACATCTAAAATCATATAATTAATAGATTAAAAATAAATTAAAATTAGATCTAATGATTTTGGAACCTGGCTCTGATACCAGTTGAAGAAAAAAATCTTATTTCCCGGGTCAGATTCATTCAGATCTGATTAGATCAAGAGGGTTATTTCAAAAATTTTTCCTTAAGATCCTAATTAGGTTTGAAACTCTTCAGATCTAATTTTATTGATCTAATAAAATAAAATAAAATAAAAATTAAATTAAATCTAATTTAATTATACCTTTATTTTGGATAATCCAATTATCCTATGATGATCCCGATGTTTGCCTGAGGTTCTGGATGTAGCCATACAAGCGTCTGGCCTTTATCGGTATCCACTTAGGCAGGATCTGGATGTAGCCATGCAAGAACCTGAGCTTCAAAAATTAGATCTAGATCTGATCTTGAAGGTCTTCAGAAACTCTTTTAAAGAACAACTATTATCTCTTGCAGCAATGCTGCCTTCTTCCTTTCCTATTGCCTTTCACTTGCTTGGATCGCACCTAACTCATGCCCAAAACCTATTTAGCATGGAGAGGAGAGAGAGATCTAGAGGGTGGCATGGAGGAGGGAGAAAAGCTTTGTGGCATGGGCTAAAGGCAGAAGCTTTTTTATTCTACGCATAGATAGGATTTATATGGACCCTGCTGCACCATGCGGTGCCACATTATCCTGACCAATCATGGCCCTTTGCGCAATCAAATCTAAATCTGATTGGTGGGATGATATCATCTGATCTAATCAGATTAGAGACCCTCAAAACTCTCCTTAGATGGTGCCAAGACTGGGTCAAGCAAGTCTTCTTGGCGCCATCTAGTTTGATTCCCTGAAGCAACTGGAGCCCCATCTGTATGGGACTCCAAATCTTATCCTCATGGTGCGCATGCCTCCCTAGGTGTGCGCCCCTTTTCTATCTACTTTTTAGTAGGGGGACAAGGCCCCAGGTTCTCTCCTATGGGTGCATGATACATGGGTAGATGTCTAAGTGTCAAAGGTCAACATTTGACTAAAGTCCAAAGACAAGATTTAGCAGATGACGAAAAATGGCAAGTGTTGTCTTAAATTTTTTTCATAAATTAAGACAACCCTTTTCTGATCTGGACAGACTCCAGTCAGACCAAGTAAAGGTTACTAGGTGAGCCCAAATACATTTGGCTCAGTCGAGATAAGTTTTAATGATTGTTAAAGGAGAACATTAGGCTCAATCATGTGCTAGCACAATTTTTATTAACCTAATTGAATCTTATTCAAATCAATTGAACTAGGTTAATCCAATTGATGATATCCAGATCCAAACCCCTATTTGTGTGATCCAGTTAGGTTCAGTTCCGTATGGTAATGGGATATGTCGTGATCTCTATCATCGACATCATCAAAATATCTTTCGATGGATCAGAACTTTTCTGATTCAGATAACTAGTATGATCGATCATCCAAATTATTCTAATTGCTCTCAAAATCTACTAGTGATACCTAGGAGCATATGGTGGCAATCCATCAGAACTAAAAGTGAACCTCTCTATGTAATTTTTTATGTGATTAAGTTTCCTATCTTGAGCCCCGACCAGATTAGGGTTAAGGTGATCTCATCAAATCCTAATATCTGTCATATAAATTAATCATTCAATTCAAATCCAATATGAAAATTCTAACAGAAACTCTTTCTTTTATTAAACTCTACCATGGACATAGGTTTATGGACCTGATTCACATGATCATCATAGGGCTGCTCCTCTTCTACCATGGTAGATAGATTCCTTATTGGTGGAATCTAATTCCTGCAATGAACATGCTATAACCAACATACACCTCATGGTTCCAAATGACTAGGAGACTGAGTTATGATATAGTCAAACTACAACACCCTCAAGGTGAACTGTCGATGCACCTTAGATCAAAGAACCAGGCACATCGCTGTAGCTTTGAGCCAGTCATTGATGAGAAGGTAGACTTCCTCATGACTGCTCGAGATGGACACGCTCAGTGCCCTCTTCTCTAACGAGTACCTATACTTTCACTCTGATATCTTTACACCGTAGACTCAAAACTCATCTACCCTAAAGAAGTGATCATACACCAACCTTCCGGATCTATCGCCATCCTCATGATGATCCTACGATCGGGATCATTTTATGAGTTAATAATGAAAATTCATGTCTTAAATGTTCAACTTTTGAAAATATGAACTATCATTGCTACTAACTTAAGGGATGTATCATAGATACTTTCAAATACACATTGTGATAGGAAATAATCTATTTTATTATTTATAGTCAAACTTATTATTTTATCCTTAGAAGTGTATTATATATGTTAGCCAATTTGGCTTCAAGAGAATACATATGTAACAAACTTCCACTTGTCCTAAAGCCAATTGGCTACAAATCTATGTCCCATATTCTTAAGATGGGCTTCGATTTTCTACTGGCCCAACAGCTTTGTGAGTGGGTTTGCCACATTGTCTGCAAAGTCGACTCTTTTGACCTCAACGTAACCTTTCTTGAGGTAATCATGAGGGATGTGGTATCACTGCTCGATGTGCTTGGATTTCTAGTGAGACCTTGGCTCCTTAGCTAGGGCTATAGTGCTGTTATTATTGCAGTATAGAGGAATGGCATCCGATGGCATCACTCCGATCTCTGCAACGAACTTCTTATACCATAATGCCTTCTTCGCAGCTTCCGACGCAGTGATGTACTCTTCTTCCATGGTGCAATCTACTATTACTGTCTGCTTGAAACTTTTCCAACTGACAGCATCACCATTACACACAAACAGACTCCCAGATGACAACTTTCGACCATCTATATTGGATATAAAATCTGAGTCTGTATACCCCTAGACTTGGAGTTCTCCATTACCAAAAATCAACAACATATCCTTAGTTCTTATTAAGTACTTAAGGATACATTTCACAGAATTCTAGTGTTCTTCATCTAGATTCAACTGATATCTGCTCGTGATACTCACGGCATGGGCTATATCAGGTCGTGTACATAACATGGTATACATGAGGCTCCCTATTGCTGAAGCATCAGGGATCTTGCTCATGCATTCAATCTTCTTAGATGTGTTGGGACATATTTTCTTGGAGAGATGAATACCATGTCTGAACGATACCAATCTCCTCTTGGAGTTTTTTATGCTAAACCTCTTTAACACTTCCTCTATGTACATCTTCTATGAAAGACCAAGCATCCTATTCGATCTATCTCTATAGACCTTAATTTCTAAAATGAAGGATGCTTCTCCTAGATCTTTCATGGAGAATTTTTTAGATAACCACATTTTAACTATGATCAACATGGAAATATCATTCGCAATAAGAAGGATATCATCCACATACAGTATGAGGAAGACAACAGCGCTACGACTGACCCTTTTCAAAACACATGATTCCTTCTCATTCTTGATGAAATTAAATAATTTGATCACATCATTAAAATGAGTATTCCAGCTTCGAGATGCTTGTTTAAGTCCATATATGGACCTTTGCAACTTGCATACTTTATGATTAGCATCACTGGATATGAAACCTAGCGACTGTTCCATATAGATATCTTCTTCAAGGAATCACTTTAAGAATGCTATTTCACATCCATTGGCCATATTTCATAATTGAAATAGACTGTAACAGCAAGTAATATGTGGATGAATTTTAGCATAGCTACTGACGAAAAGGTATCCTGATAGCTAATGCCTTCATGCTGACTATACTCTTTTGCTACTAATCTTGCATTGAATATCTCCATATTTCCATCTGCACCAATTTTTCTCTTGCAGATCCATTTACACCTAATAGGTACTATACCTTCAAGTGGATCTACCAAGGTCTAAACTTGGTTTAAGTGCATCAAGTCAATTTCTGACTTCATTGTCTCTAACTATTTCTCGAAGTCGATATCCGATATCACCTCATCATAAGTTTTGGGATCATCACCATGAACCCAATTATATACGAGGAACATTTTCTTTACTTCCTCTAAAATAGTACCTAAGTACCTCTTAGGAGGATGAGAAATCCTTTCTGATCTATGAGGTGGAGGAGGTAGTGATTGTATTGGCTCAACCTGATTTGGTTCCATAGGGTCCTTAGCTCATTGCTCTTGTGAGACTTTCTCCTCGAGCTTGATCTGCTTTCCAATGCCACCATCTTGAATAAACTATTTTTCAAGAAAAATGGCATGCTGACTCACTATCACATTATGGTCTTCTGGAATGTAGAAATAATATCCTAATGACTCTTTAGAATATCCTATAAATCAAGCTTTAAAGGACCTATAGTCTAACTTGTCCTCTTGTTGTATTTTGACATGAGCCGGACAACCCCAAATTCTAAGATGACTCAGACTTGGTTTCTTACCATGCCATATCTCATATGGTGTGGTAGGAATGGTTTTAGAGAGAATCCTATTCAATAAATATATAGTAGTTAACATACTATATACCCAAAGAAAATTAAGAAGGTCTGTAAAGCTCATCAAGGATTGGACCATATCAGATAGGGTCTGATTCCTCCATTCTAAAATCTCATTGAGTTGAGATATTTCAGATGAAGTCCATTGAGAGACTATGCTATTTTGCTTAAGATAGTTCAGGAATTTCCGACTAAGGTATTTACCTCCTTGATTTGATCGAAGAACCTTAATTTGTTTTCTAGTTTGCTTTTCAACTTCATGTCTGAATTTCTTGAACTTTTCAAAGGCTTCAGACTTGTGTCTCATTAGATACATGTACCCATACCGAGATAAATCATCGATAAAGGTTATGAAGTAGTCAAAGTTACCTCTAGTTGGCACATCAAATGGGCCGCACATATTAGTATGTACTTAGGCAAGTAGATCCATGGCCCTTTCCCCATGTCCTACAAAAAGGAGCTTAGTCATTTTGCCATGAAGATATGATTCACAAGTTGGATATGATTCAAAAGTCAACAGACTCAATAGCCTAATTTTCTTTAGTTTGTTAACCCTATCTTCTGCTATATGACCTAGCCTTAGGTGACATAGATATCTATCATTTAGACTATCCTTGGATTGTTTTGATCTTATGGCATTCTTATTTTGCTCGATATTAAAGATAGATACATCAATTTGTAACCGATATAGATCGTTAATGAGGAAACCACTTGTAATTTTATTTTTTTCATAAATAATATTATAATGGTCTATAAGAAAACTAATTACATAGCCTTCTTGTGCTAAATATGAAACAGAAATTAAATTCCTGCTTGCAGCAGACACATAATAACAATCTCTAAGTACCAAATTTAAGCCAGATGGTAGTCGAAGAGGGTAGGTTCCCACGACCACAGCAGCAATCCTTGCTCTATTTTCGATGCGTAGGATCATCTCACCATCCCTCAGACTCCTGCTACCCTTAAGACCCTACATGGAAGTGTAGAAATGAGCACTAGAACCAGAGCTAAGTACCCAACTGGATGCAGAAGAAATCGTATGGTTAGATTCAATAATGAGCATACCTTCAGAAGGACCTATTTTCTTCTTATTCTTCAGGGTGGCCAGGTATGTAGGATAGTTTCACTTTCAGTGGCCATCAGTATTACAATAAAGATACCTTCCTTTGTCAGCGGCCTTCTTCTTTAGCTCTGCCTTCTTTTCCATTCCTCCTTCCACCTTCTGCTTTTTCATAGACTTCTTCTTTCTAAAAAACTTTCTCTTGAAAGAAGTCCATTCCATAGCAAGTACTGAGCCTTTAGAATCTTTCATGGAAAGCTCAACCGTAACCAGCATATTCATAAGCTCGGCCAGAGTATTCTGAAGTTTATGCATATGGTAGTTCATGATGAACTGCCCATACGCATCAGTCAAGGATTGTAGAATTATATCATTCTATAGATCCTGGTCTAACTTCACTCTAAACTTCTCAAGCTCTTTCAAGTTCTTGATCATGATTAGACAATGATCTTGGATTGACTTTCCATCATGCATTTTAATCTTAAATAGTCATTTAGTGACTTGATATTTGGCTATACGACTCTGTTCACCAAACAACTCTTGTAGGAGAGCCAATATTTGATGGGCAGTCTTGATATCTTCATGTTGATGCTGAAGCTCATCAGATATTGAACCCAACATGTAGTATCTTTCCTTATTATCTTCATCCTTTTATTTGTCAAGAGATGCTCTCTATTCAACGGATAGACGAATTGGTAAGGTGGGGGAATCCCGGTCCAATACATGAGTCAACTTCTCAAAATCCAAAATAACTTTGAAGTTTCAGAGCTAATTCTTTTAATTAGGTCTGATCAGTCTATGGGTGTCTAGGATATGGGCTAGTGGGTTGGACACAGATATTTTTCTTTTTCCTCTAGAGAGTCAAAGTTTCTAGTTAGATTTTGTAATTAAGACTTGACCAATTTATTTAGGAGTTTGATTTTTAAACAAATTAGCTTCCACTATTTTCTCGGATTCCTACACTTTCTCTGTAGAGATGCAAAAATCTTCATGATTACTGATTTCTAATGTATGGTGCAGTCCCACAAACTGACTCATCACCTCATCTAATAGTTATTAGTGATGGATTAGCCAATGAGTGAACAACTCTCATCCAATGAATCTCTAATCATGGTGCACCCAGGCTTGGTCTCTAATTCATGAATCTCACCATGCCCGAAATGTTGATCTATTCCTTAGTTATGTCAGACCCACCATTTGCACAGATTGGATTCTTAATTGGATCTCTCACCGTATCTAAAATATTAAGCGCAATCCATCCTCCAGCCCATAGCATCCAATGCCTAATAGACATAGTTGTGTCTTTTCGGTGCAACTGAACCACTATGACTAGTCGAGAATAATCAACCTTAGAAAGGGCCGGTACATCTATAATGGTGGAAGACCTTAGACTTAATCTTTTCTTAAAGAGATTTGATTTAGGTCTCTTTAAACTTGACTTGACATAGCCATAACCATTATGACTAATCTGCTGGCATCGGTTAGCTCGGATTGTTAGCCACCTTAGATCTGAACTGAACCAATAAGTATGGCTAGGTAAGTGAGATCGGTGGAAGGGATATGCCATTAACTTGACAAGAACGCATTCAAGTCGAGTAGGTTCCAATTAAAAATCAGACGATCATATCTACCAAACTTACCTTAGACACCAAATTGTTGAGTCAGAATCAATCGAGTTAGCCTATAATCTAGACTCTAATCACTGAGCCTAATTAGGTCCTAACTTGATCGATCACTTATGTGACTCGACCTTAACCCAGACTTAATCCTATTGGGTTGGTCAATTTAAGCACTCATCCCATCCAAACAATTCTTGATTTAGTTTGATCAACCGCTAGACCAAATTGAGCTACCTAAACCAAACCCAATTTTATGAATATATCTTAGATCTAAAAATTCTTAATTTTAGATCTAATATGTTTCATAATCTTAATTGTTAATTATGTCTAGGGTTCATAAACAAAACATATATATAAAATCCTAGGATTTTAGGATCTAGGGTTTTGCAGAAAATAAGTTTTAGATTTCTAATTAAGGACGAACATGCAGCACTCCTACACATCATAAGAATGCCCCATCAAATGGGATGAGAGGACCTTTAAATCCTACTTCATTCTTATGACCAGACGACCAAGCGGAATACCTTAATCAGAAATATGATAAATCTACAAAACTAGTTAGATCTACATCATATATCATATATATAAAAATTAATCTAACTAAAAATATATTTTGCCTTTCAGATCTAAATTATCTCATAAACATCTAAAATATAAGATTTAAATTTGATCATATCAAATTAAAATTTATTCTACACAATTTTGTAGAACTATTCTACAACTACTCTAAACATGCATCTATCATATCTCATATGAATAAATTAAATAAATTTATTTTTTATTTTCTAGATCTAATTATAAAATTTTTAATATTAAAAAATATTAAATAAATAGATCTAAAAATTATAAATAATTAAATTAAAATTATGATCATGTTAGACTATACATAGAATAATTCTATTCCTAGTTTAGTCATGCATCTCATACATCTTAGATCTAGATTATTTAATTTTTAATTTTTTGATTTGAGATCTAATCACATATCATGTGATATCTAAAATCATCTAATTATCAAATCAAAAATAAATTAAAATTAGATCTAATGAATTTTAAAATCTGACTCTGATACCAGTTGAAGGAAAAAACCATGTTTCTCCGATCAGATTTACTCAGATCTAATTGGATCAAGAGAAATATTTTAAAAATTCTTTTCTAAATTTTAGTCAGATCTAATACTCTTTAGATCTAATCTTAGTAATTTAATAAAATAAAAAAAAATAAAAATTAAATTAAATCAAATTTAATTATACCTTTATTTTGGGTAATCCAATTACCTTGTGATGATCTCGATGTATGCCTGAGGTTCTAGATGTAGCCACGCAAGCACCTAGCCTCTACTAGTATCCACTTAGGTAGGATCTAGAGATCTTCTTCTTCTTAATCAATCCTCCAAAAATTAGATCTAGATCTGATCTTGAAGGTCTTCAAAATTTTTTTTGAAGAATAACCATTATCTCTTGCAGTAGTGCTACCTTCTTCCTTTCCTGTTGCCTTTCAGTTGCTTGGATCGCACCTAACTTATGCCCAAAATCTCTTTGGCATTGAGAGGAGAGAGAGGGCCAGAGGATGGCATGGAGAAGGAGGGAGACAAGCTTTGTGGCATGGGCTAAAGGTAGAAGCTCTTTATTCTAGGCGTAGATAGGGTTTATATAGACTCTGCTGCACCATGCAGTGCCACATCATCCTGGCCAATCACATCCTTTTGTGCAAATAGATCTAAATCTGATTAGTGGAATAACATCATCTGATCTAATTAGATTAGAGTCCCTCAAAACTCTCCTTAGATGGCACCAAGACTGGGTCAAACAAATCTTCTTGGTGCCATCTTGTTTGATTCCCTAAAGCAACTGGAGTCCCATTTGTATGGAACTCCAAATCTTATCCTCATGGGGTGCACGCCTCCCTAGGCATGTGCCCCTTGTCTATCTACTTTTTTGTAGGGGGACAAGGCCCAAGGTTCTCTCTTATAGTTGCATGACACATGGGCAGATGTCTAAGTGTCAAAGGTCAACATTTGACCAAAGTCTAAAGACAAGATTTATTAGGTGACGAAAAATGGTAGGTGTTGTCTGAAATTTATTTCATAAATTAAGATAATCCTTTTCTAACCAAGACAAGCTCCAATCAGATCAAGTAATGGTTTCTGAGTGAGTCCAAATATATTTGGCTCAGTTGAGATAAGTTTTAATGATCGTTAAAGGAGAACATTAGGCTCAATCGTGTGCTAGCTCGATTTTCTTGAGCTTAATTGAATATTATTCAAATCATTTGAAGTTGGTTAATCCAATTAATAATATCCAATTCCAAACCCTTGTTTGTGTGATCCAGTTAGATTCAGTTCCATATGGTAATGGGATATGTCCTGATCTCTGTCATCGACATCATCAAAATATCTTCCGATGGATCAGAATTTTCTTGATTCAGACAACTAGTATGATCGATCATCCAAATCATTCTAATTGCTCCTAAAATCCACCAATGACATTTAGCAACATATGGTGACAATCCATCATAACTGAAAGTGAACCTCTCGATGCAGTTTTTTTTGTGATTAAGTTCTCTATCTTGAGCAACGACCAGATTGGGGTTAAGGAGATCTCGTCAAATCCTAATATCCATCATATGAATTAATCATTCGATTCAAGTCCAATGTGAAAATCCTAATAGAAACTCTTTCTATTATTTCACTCTGCCATGGCCATGGGCTTATGGACTTGATTCTCATGATAATCATAGGACTGCTCCTCTTCTACAGAGGTAGATAGATCCCTTATTGGTGTAATCCAATTCCTACAGTGAACAAGCTATAGTCAACATACACCTCAAGTTTTCGAATGGCTAGGAGAATGAGTTATGGTGTAGTCAAACTACAACACCCTCAAGATGAATTGTCGATGTAACTCAGGTCAAAGAACCAAACACACCACTGCAGCTTCGGGCCAGTGATCAACAAGAAGGTAGACTTCCTCATGACTACTCAAGGTGGTCATGCTCATTGCCCTCATTCTCTAACGAGTACCTATACTCTTGCTCTGATGTCTCTACACCATAGACTCAAGACTCATCTATCCTAAGGAAGCGATCATACACCAACCTTTCAGATCAATCACCATCCTCATAATGATCCTACGGTCGAAAGCATTTTATGTGTTAATAATGAAAATTCAAGTCTTAAATTTTAAACTCTTGAAAAAATGAACTATCATTGCCATTAACTTAAGAAATATATCATAGACACTTTCAAATACACATTATGATAGAAAATAAATTATTTTATTATTTATAGTCAAAATTATAATTTTATCTTTAGAAGTGTATTACAGGTGTCAGTCAATCTGGCTTCAAGGGCACACATATCTAACAAACTCCCACTTGAACTAAAGCCAATTGGCTACAAATCTTAGTCCCATCTTCTCAAAGTGGGCTTTGATCTTCTGCTGGCCCAACGGCTTTGTGAGTGGGTCTGCCGCATTATCTACGGACTCGACTCTCTTGATCTCGACATCACCTTTCTCAAGATAATCACAGATGAGGTGGTATCACCACTCGATACGTTCGAATTTTTGCTGAGACCTCGGCTCCTTAGCTAGGACTATGGTGCCATTATTATCATAGTACAGAGGAATGGCATCCGATGGCATCACTCCGATCTCTGTGGTGAACTTCTTATACTAGAAGGCCTCCTTCGTAGCTTCTGATGCAGCGATGTACTCTACTTCCATGGTGGAATCTGCTATTACTATCTGCTTGGAACTCTTGCAACTGACAGCAGTACCATTACACACAAACAGACTCCCAGATGTCGACTTTCGATAATTTATATCGAACATAAAATTTGAGTCTGTATAACCCTGAACTTAGAGTTCTCCATTACCAAAAATCAATAACATATCCTTAGTTCTTCTTAAGTACTTAAGGATATATTTCACAGAAGCCCAGTGTTCTTCACCTAGATTCGACTAATATCTGCTCGTGACACTCACAGCACGGGCTATATCAGGTCGTATACATAACATGCCATGCATGAGGCTTCCTATTGCTGAAGCATAAGAGATCTTGCTCATGCATTCAATCTCCTCAGATGTGTTGGAACACATTTTCTTGAAGAGATGAATGCCATGTCTGAAGGGTACCAATCCCCTCTTGGAGTTTTTCATCCTAAACCTCTTTAACACTTCCTCTATGTACATTTTCTATGAAAGACCTAGCATCCTATTCGGTCTATCTCTATAGACCTTAATTCTTAGAATGAAGGATGCTTCTCCTAGGTCTTTCATGGAGAATTCTTTAGATAACCATATTTTAACTATGGTCAACATGGGAATATCATTCCCAATAAGAAGGATATCATCCACGTACGGTACGAGAAAGACAATAGCACTCTCACTGACCCTTTTAAAAACACATGGTTTCTTCACATTCTTGATGAATCAAATAATTTGATCACATTATTAAAATGAGTATTCCAACTCCAAGATGCTTGCTTAAGTTCATATATGGACCTTTGGAGCTTGCATACTTTGTGATCAGCATCACTGGATGTGAAACCTAGCGACTGTTCTATATAGATATCTTCCTCAAGGTATCACTTTAAGAATGCCACTTTCACATCCATTTGCTATATTTCATAATCAAAATAGGCTGCAACAGCAAGCAATGTGCGGATGGATTTTAGCATAGCTAAGGCAAAAAGGTATCCTGATAGTCAATGCCTTCACGCTAATTATATCATTTTGCTACTAATCTTGCTTTGAATGTCTCCACATTTCCATCTGCACCAATCTTTCTCTTATAGATCCATTTACACCCAATAGGTATTATACCTTCAGATGGACCTACCAAGGTCCAAACTTGGTTTGAGTACATCGAATCAATTTCTGACTTCATTGCCTCTAACCATTTTTTGGAGTCGATATCTGATATCGCCTCGTCATAGATTTTGGGATCATCACCATGAACCCCATTACATATGAGGAACATTTTCTTTACTTCATTTGAAATAGTACCTAAGTACCATTCAGGGGGACGAGAAATTCTTTTCGATCTATGAGGTGGAGAAGGTAGTGATTGTATTAGCTCAACCTGATTTGGTTCTATAGGACCCTTAGCTCGTTAATCTTGTGAGACTTTCTCTTCGAGCTTGATCTGCTTTCCAATGCCGCCATCTTGAATAAATTATTTTTCAAGAAAAATGGCATGTCGACTCATAATCACATTGTGGTCTTTTAGAATGTAGAAATAATATCCTAATGACTCTTTAGGATATCCTATAAATCAAGCTCTAAAGGACCTATAGTCTAACTTATCCACTTGTTGTCTTTTGACATGAGCCGGACAATCCCAAATTTTGAGATGACTTAGATTTGGTTTCTTACCATGCCATATCTCATACGGTGTGGTAGGAATGATTTTAGAGGAAATCCTATTCAGTAAATATATAGCAGTTAGTAGACTATGTGCCCAAAAAAAATTAGGAAGATCTGTGAAGCTCATCATAGATCAGACCATATTTAATAAGGTCCGATTCCTCCAATTTGAAACTCCGTTGAGTTGACGTATTTCAGGTGGAGTCCATTGATAGACTATGCCATTTTGCTTGAGATAGTTCAGAAATTTTTGACTAAGGTATTCACCTCCTTGATCTGATCAAAAAATCTTAATGGGTTTTTCAGTTTGCTATTCAACTTCATGTCTGAATTTCGTGAACTTTTTAATAGCTTTAGACTTATGTCTCATAAGATACACGTACCCATATCGAGATAAATCATCGGTAAAGGTTATGAAGTAGTTAAAGTTGCCTTTACCCGACACATCAAATGGGCTTTATACATCAGTATGTACTAAGGCAAGTAGATCCATGGCCCTTTCCCCATATCCTACAAAAGGGAGCATAGTCATTTTGCCATGAAGACATGATTAATAAATTGGATATGATTCGAAAGTCAACAGACTCAATAGCTCAATTTTTTTCAATTTGTTAAGCCTATCTTCTGCTATATGACCTAGCCTTAGGTGCCATAGATACCTATCGTTTGGACTATCCCTGGGTTATTTTGACCTTATGGCATTCACATTTTTCTCGATATTAAAGACAGATACATCAATATGTAATTGATAGAGACCGTTAATAAAAAAACCACTTGCAATTTTATTTCTTTCATAAAGAATATTACAATGGTCCTTAAGAAAACTAATTACATAGCCTTCTTATGCTAAACAAAAAATAGAAATCAAATTCCTGCTCGCAGTAGGTAATAATAACAATACCTAAGTACTAAATATAAGTCAGATGGTAGTTGAAGAGGGTAGGTTCCTATGGCCACAACAGTAACCCTTGCTTCATTTTTGATGCGTCGGATTATCTCACCATCCCTCAGCCTCCTGCTATCCTCAAGACCCTTCATTGAAGTGCATAAATGAGCATTAAAATCAGAGTCAAGCACCCAACTGGATGCAGAAAAAACCATAAGGTTAGATTGAATAACAAGCATACCTTTAGAAGGATATGTTTCCTTCTTATTCTTTAAGGTGGCTAGGTATGTAGGATAGTTCCACTTCCAGTAGCCGTCAGTATTACAATAGAAATACATTTCTTTGTCAGTAGCCTGCTTCTTTAGCTCGGCCTTTTTTGTCTTTCCTCCTTCCATCTTCTGCTTTTTCATAGACTTCTTCTTTCTAAAAAGCTTTCTCTCAAAAGAAGTCCATTCCATAGCAAGTACCGAGCCTTTGAACCTTTCATGGAAAGCTAAGCAGTAATCAGCATATTCATAAGCTCGGCAAGAGTATTCTGAAGTTTATGCATATGGTAGATCATGATGAACTGCCCATACGCATCAGTCAAGGATTGCAGAATTATATCATTCTACAGATCCTGATCTAACTTCACTCTGAGCTTCTCAAGCTCTTCCAAGTCTTTGATGATCATCAGACAATGATCTTGGACTGACTGGCCATCATATATTTTAGCCTTAAATAGTCATTTAGTGATATGATATTTGGCTGCACGACTCTGTTCATCAAATAACTCTTGTAGGTGAGCCAACATTTGGCAGACAGTCTTGATATCTTCATGTTGATGCTGAAGCTCATCAGATATCGAGGCTAACATGTAGTATCTGGCCTTATTATCTTCATCGATCCATTTATCAAGAGACACTCTCTGTTCAGCGGATGGATAAGCTGGTAAGGTAGGGGGATCCTAATCTAATACATGAGTCAACTCTCTGGAACCTAAAATAATTTTAATGTTTCGAAGCCAATCCTTATAATTGGGTTCGATCAGTCTATGGGTGTCCAGGATATGGGCTAGTAGGTTTGACGCAACCATTTTTCTTTGTCCTGTAGAGAGTTGAAGTTTTTAACTTGATTTTGTAATTAAGAGTTGACCAATTTATTTAGGAAATTGATTTTTAAATAAATTAGCTCCCACTATTTTCTTGGATACCTACACTCCCTTTGTAGAGATACAAAAATCCTTATGATTACTGATTTCTAATGGATGGTGCAGTCCCACAAACTGACTCATCACCTCACCTAATAGTTATTGGTGATGGATTAGCCAATGAGTGAATAACTCTTGTCCAATAATTCTCTAATCATGGTGCACCTAGGCTTGGTCTCTAATTCATGAATCTCACCGTGCCCAAAATATTGATCCATTCCTTAGCTAAGTCAGACCCACCATTTGCACAGATTGAATTCCTAATTGGGTCTCTCACCGTATTTGAAATATTGAGTCCAATCCATCCTCCAGCCCAAAGCATCCAATGCCTAATAGACATGGTTGCATCTTCCCGATGCAACCGAATCACCATCATCAGTCAAGAACAATCAACCCCAAAAAGGGCCCGCACATCGATAATGGTGGAAGACCTTATACTTAATCTTTTCTTAGGGAGATTTGAATTTGGTCTCTTTAAACTTGACTTGACATAGTCATAACCATTATGACTAACCTAGTGGCATGGGTTAGCTAGGATTGTTAGCCATCTTAGATCAGGATCGAGCCGACAAATATAGCTAGGTAAGTGAGATCGGTGGAAAGGATATGCCATTAACTCGACAAGAATGCATTTGAGTCTAGTAGCTCTCAATTAAAAATTAGTCAACTATATCTACCAAACTTATCTTAGACACCAAATTATTGAGCCAAAATCAATCTAGTTAGCCTACAATCCAGACTCTTACCATTAAGCCTAATTAGGTCTTAACTTGATCGATCACTCATGTGACTTGATCTTGAACTAGACTTAATCCTATTAGGTCGGTAACTTTAAGCACTCTTGATCTCATCTAGCCAACTCTTACTTCGGTTTGATCAATCGCTAGACCTAATTAAGCTACCCAAGCTTGAATCCAATTTTATGAATATGTCTTAGATATGAAAATTCTTAATTTTAGACCTAATATATTTTATAATCTTAATTCTTAATTATATTTAGGGTTCATAAACAAAACATGTATATAAAATCCTAGGATTTTAGGATCTAGGGTTTTGCACAACAATAAGTTTTAGATTTCTGATTAAGGACGAATGCGTAGCACCCCTACACATCATAAGAACACCCCATCGAATGGAAGGAGAGGATCTTTAAATCCTAATTCATTCTTATGACCGAACGGCCAAGAGGAATGTCTTAATCAAAAATATGATAAATCTATAAAACTAGTTAGATCTACATCATATATCATATATATAAAAATTGATCTAACTAAAAATATGTTTTACATATATCTCATGTATCATATCATTTATGTTTTTAAATCTAAATATTCTCATAAATATTTAAAAAATAAGATTTAAATTTGATCACATCAAATTAAAATTTATTCTAGATAATTTTGTAGAACTATTCTACAACTAGTCTAAACATGCATCTATCATATCTCATATGAATAAATTAAATAAATTTATTTTTTATTTTTTAGATTTATTTATAATATTTATAATATCAAAAAATATTAAATAAATATATTTAAAAATTATAATTAACTAAATTAAAATTAATAACATGTTAGACGACACATAGAATAATTCTATTGCTAGTCTAGTCATGCATATCATATATCTTAGATCTAGATAATTTAATTTTTAATTCTTGATTTTAAATTTAATCATATATTATGTGACATCTAAAATTATCTAATTATTAGATTAAAAATAAATTTAAATTAGATTGAATAAATTTTGGAACCTGGCTCTGATATCAGTTGAAGGAAAAAATATTATTTTTCGGATTAGGTTCGTTCAGATCTGATTGGATCAAGAGAAATATTTTAAAAATTTTTCTCTAAGATCCTAATCAGATATGAGACTCTTTAGATCTAATCTTATTGATTTGATAAAATAAAATAAAATAAAAATTTAATTAAATCTAATTTAATTATATATTTTTTTTTTGGATAATCTAATTATCCTATGATGATCCCAATGTTTGCCTGTGGTTCTGGATGTAGCCATGCAAGCGCCGGGCCTCTACCAATATCCACTCAAGTAAAATCTAGAGATCTTCTCCTTCTTAATCAATCTTCTAAAAATTTGATCTATATCTGATCTTGAAGATCTTCAAAAACTCTTTTGAAGAACAACCATTGTCTCTTGCAGCAGTGCTGCCTTATTCCTTTCCTATCATCTTTCACTTGCTTGGATCGCACCAAACTCATGCCCAAAACCTCTTCGACATGGAGAGGAGAGAGAGGACTAGAGGGTTGCATGGAGAAGGAGAGAGAAAAGCTTTGTGACATGGGCTAAAGATAGAAGCTCTTTATTCTAAGCGTAGACAAAGATTATATACACCCTGCTGCGCCATGCAGTGCCACATCATCCCGGCTAATCATGGTCCTTTATGTAATCAGATCTAAATCTAATTGGTGGGATGACATTATCTAATCTTATCAAATTAGAGTACCTCAAAACACTCCTTAAATGGTGCCAAGACTGGGTCAAACAAGTCTTCTTGGTGCCATCTACTTTGATTCCCTGAAGCAACTAGAGTCCCTTTTGTATAGGACTCCAAATCTTATCCTCATGGGGTGCATGCCTTCCTAGGCATGCATCAAGGCATGCATCCCTTTCCAATCTACTTTTTAGTAGGAGGACAAGACCCAAGGTTCTCTCCTATGGGTGCATGACATATGGGCAGATGTCTAAGTGTCAAAGGTCAACATTTGACCAAAGTCCAAAGAAAAGATTTAGCAGGTGATGAAAAATGGCAAGTGTTGTCTCAAATTTATTTCATAAAATAAGACAATCCTTTTCTGACCTAGACAAGCTCCAGTCAGACCAAGTAAAGGTTTTTGAGTGAGCCCAAACATATTTGGCTCAGTCGAGATAAGTTTTAATGATTATTAAAGGAGAACATTGAAGGGAAATCCTGATTTTTCAGTCCAGGTTCGTCCAGAACTGATTAGATCAAGAGATATATTTCAAAAAATTTCTCTTGATCTCAATCAGATCTTGATATGTTTCAGATCTGATTCTTATTATTTTAATAAATAAAATAAAATAAGATAAATTAAATCAAATTTAATTTACCTGATTTGGGTAATCCTATTACCCTGTAGATGATCCTGATTGCAGCGGAAGGTTCTGGATCTAGCCACGCAAGCGCCTGGCCTCTACCGGTATCCACTCGGGTTGGATCTGGAGATCCTCTTCTTCTCTATCACACCTCCAAAAATCAGATCTGGATCTGATCTGGAGGATCTTCAAAACTCTTTTGAAGATCTGCAGTCGTCCTTTTGCAGCAGCGCAGCCTTCTTGCTTTTGATCGCCTTTCCTTGATCTGAATCGCACCAACCTAAGTCCAAAACTCTTTTGGACGTGGAGAGCAAGGGGAGAAGAGACTATGGCATGGAGAAGGAGGGGAGAGGCAGCCTTGGGGCATGGAATTTCTTAATTGAATTGCATTCACTTAGAATTAGGGTTGGGCGCAGGGTCTTATTTATAGACCTCTTGTGATCCAACTCCTCTTCCTCTCAACCAATCACAACCCTTTGTGAAATCAGATCTAAATCTGATTGGTTGGAATAGAGACCCCTGGATTCCTCCTTAGAGGGCGCCTAAGACCAGTCAAACTGGATTCTTAGTAGAACTCTGATTGGAATCCAAAAGGGAGGTGGAGTCCTTGTCCAACAAGGACTCCTAGGCACCGCCTACTTGGGCTCACGCCACCCTTGGCGTGCGCCCTTCTCCTTGCCAGGTTCTGGCAGGGGGACAGGCCCCCACCAGCTCTCCAATAGGTGCATGACATGTGGTCAAAAGTCAAAGGGTCAATGGTCAACGTTTGACCAGTCAAAGGTAGACTTTTGACCAAAGTCAAAGAACAAGAAATGGCAGGTGACCAAAAATGGCAGGTAATGTCTTACAAATAAGACAACCTATTCTGACTTGGACAACCTCCAGTCAGACCATATGAAGGCCTCTGATTGAGCACAAACTCCTTTGGCTCAGTCAGGACAACTTATTTATGATAGTAAAAGAAGAACGTTAGGTTCAATCGAGTGCTAGCACGATTTCCTTGAACCTAATTGAATCTCATTCAGATCAATTGAACTAGATCAGTTCAATTGATGATCACCAGATTCAAACCCTTGTTTGTGTGACCCAGTTAGGTTCAGTTCTGTATGGTAATGGGATATGTCATGATCTCTATCATAGACATCATCGAAACTCCTTTCGATGGATCAGAACTCTTCTGATTCGAACAGCTAGAATGATCGATCATCTAAATCATTCTAATTGCTCCCAAAATCCACCAGTGACACCTAGCAGTATATGGTGGCAACCCATCAGAGCTGAATGCGAACCTCTTGGTGCAGCTACCTGTGTGATTAAGTTCTTCTATCTTGAGCCCCGATCAGATTAGGGTTAAGGTGAACTCGTCAAACCCTAGTCTCTGTCATATGATGTAATCATTCGATTCGAGTCCAATGTGAAAATCTAAATAGAAACTCTTTCTATTATTTCACTCTACCATGGCCATGGATTTCTGGACTTGATTCTCATGATCATCATAGGGCTGCTCCTCTACCACCGAGGTAGATAGATTCCCATCTTGATGCAATCCAGTTCCTACAATGAACATGTCATAGCCAACATACACCTCAGGGTTCCATATGGCTAGGAGACCGAGTAATGGTGTAGTCAAACTATAACACCCTCAAGGTGAACTGCCGATGCATCTCAGGTCAAAGAACCAGACACACTACTGCAGCATCGAGTCAGTCATTGACGAGAAGGTAGACTTCCTAATGACTACTCGAGGTGGTCACGCTCAGTGCCCTCGTTCTCTAACGAGTACCTGTACTCTCGCTCCGGTGTCTCCACACCGTAGACTCAAGACTCATCTACTAAAGAGAAGCGATCGTACACCAACCTTCCGGATCAATCACCATCCTCGTGATGATCCTATGGTCGGGAGCTGTTTATGAGTTAATAATGATTATTCATGTCTTAAATTTTCAACTCTTGAAAATATGAATTATCATTACCATTAACTCAAAGGATGTATCACAGACACTAAATACACATATGTGATAGAAAATAACCCATTTTATTAATTATAGTCAAAATTATAATTTTGCCCCTAGAAGTGTATTACAAGTGTCAGCCAATTCTGGCTTCTAGGGCACATATATCTAACAATCTCCCACTTGTCCTAAAGCCAATTGGCTACAAGTCTAAGTCCCATCTTCTCAAGGTGGGCTTCGATCTTCTGCTGGCCCAACGGCTTTGTAAGTGGGTCTGCCACATTATCTGTGGAGTTGACTCTCTTGACCTCAGACGTAACCTTTCTCAAGGTAATCGCGGAATGAGCCTCTGATGGCTATATATCATGGTGGAATCCTCAGTTTGCTTGGAACTCTTCCAGCATTGCACACAAACAGACTTCCAGATGTCGACTTTCGATCATCTATATCGGACATGAAGTCCGAGTCTGTGTATCCCTGAACTTGGAGTTCTCCATTACCAAAGACCAACATCATATCCTTAGTTCTTCTCAAGTACTTAAGGATACATTTCACAGAAGTCCAGTGTTCTTCACCTGGATTTGACTGATATCTGCTTGTGACACTCACAGCATGGGCTATATCAGGTCGTGTACATAGCATGGCATACATGAGGCTCCCTATTGCAGAAGCATAAGGGATCTTGCTCATGCGTTCTATTTCCTCAGGTGTGCTGGGGCACATCTTCTTGGAAAGATGAATACCATGTCTGAAGGGTATTAATCCCCTCTTAGAGTTTTCCATACTAAACCTCTTTAGTACTTCCTCTATGTACATCTTCTGTGAAAGTCCTAGCATCCTATTCGGTCTATCCCTATAGACCTTAATTCCTAGAATAAAGGATGCTTCACCTAGGTCTTTCATGGAGAATTCCTTGGACAACCACATCTTGACTGATGTCAACATGGGAATATCATTCCCAATAAGGAGGATGTCATCCACGTACAATACGAGGAAGACAACAGCGCTCCCACTGACCCTTTTGAAAACACATGGTTCCTCTTCATTTTTGATGAAACCAAACTTTTTGATCACATCATTGAAACGAGTGTTCCAGCTCCGAGATGCTTGCTTAAGTCCATATATGGACCTTTGCAGCTTGCAAACCTTGTGATCAGTATCACTGGATGTGAAACCTAGCGGCTGTTCCATATAGATATCTTCCTCAAGATATCCATTTAGGAATGCCGTTTTCACGTCCATTTGCCATATTTCATAATCGAAATAGGCTGCAACAGCAAGCAATGTGCGGATGGATTTTAGCATAGCTACCGGGGAAAAGGTATCCTGATAGTCAATGCCTTCGCGTTGACTATAACCTTTTGCCACCAGTCTAGCCTTGAATGTCTCCACATTCCCATCTGCACCAATCTTTCTCTTGAAGATCCATTTACACCCAATAGGTACTATACCTTCTGGTGGATCTACCAAGGTCCAGACTTGGTTTGAGTGCATCGAGTCAATTCTCTGACTTCATTGCCTCAAGCCATTTCTCGGAGTCGATATCTGATATCGCCTCGTTGTAGGTTTTGGGATCATCACCATGAGCACCATTACCTATGAGGAACATTTCCTCTACGTCCTCTGAAATAATACCTAAGTATCTTTCAGGGGGACGGGAAACTCTTTCCGATCTACGAGGTGGAGGAGGTAGTGTTCTTATTGGCTCAACCTGATTTGGTTCCAACTTGGTCCTTAGCTCGTTCTGCTTGTGAGACTTTCTCATCAAGCTTAATCTGCTTTCCAATGCCGCTATCTTGAATAAACTATTTTTCAAGAAATATGGCATGTCGACTCACAATCACATTGTGGTCTTCTGGAATGTAGAAATAGTATCCTAATGACTCTTTAGGATATCCTATGAATCGAGCTCTAAAGGACCTAAACTCTAACTTGTCCGCTTGTTGTCTTTTGACATGAGCCGGACAACCCCAAATTCTGAGATGACTCAGACTTGGTTTCTTACCGTGCCATATCTCATACGGTGTGGTAGGAACGGTTTTAGAGGGAACCCTATTCAGTAGATAAGATTGAAGTTAATAATGAATGTCCCCAAAGAAAATCAGGGAGGTCTGTGAAGCTCATCATGGATCGAACCATATCCAATAGAGTCCGATTTCTCCGTTCTGAAACCCCGTTGAGTTGAGGTGTTCCTGGTGGAGTCCATTGAGAGACTATGCCATTTTCCTTAAGATAGTCTAGGAATTCCCGGCTAAGGTATTCACCTCCTCGATCTGATCGAAGAACCTTAATGGGTTTTTCCAGTTTGTTTTTCTACTTCATGTCTGAATTCTTTGAACTTTTCAAAAGCTTCAGACTTGTGTCTCATAAGATACACATACCCATACCTAGACAGATCATCGGTAAAGGTAATGAAGTAGACAAAATTGCCTCTAGCCGGCACATCAAATGGGCCGCACACATCAGTATGTACTAGGGCAAGGAGATCTGTGGCCCTCTCCCCATGTCCAACAAAAGGGAGTTTAGTCATTTTGCCTTGAAGACAAGATTCACAAGTTGGATATGACTCAAAAGTCAATGGACTCAATAGCCCATTTTTCTCCAATTTGTTGATCCTATCTTCTGCTATATGACCTAATCTCAGGTGCCATAGATATCTGTCGTTTGGACTATCCCTAGGTCGTTTGGCATTCACGTTTTGCTCGATAGTTAAAATAGGTACATCAATATGTAGCTGATAAAGACCATTAATAAGGAAACCATTTGCAATTTTATTTCTTTCATAAAGAATGTTACAATGGTCCTTAAAGAAGGTGATCACATAACCTTCTTGTGCTAAGCATGAAACAGAAATCAAATTCCTGCTAGCTGCAGGCACATAATAACAGTCTTTTAAAACTAAGTCTAAACCAGATGGTAATCGAAGAGGGTATGTTCCCACGGCTACTGCAGCAACTCTTGCTCCATTACCGATGCGTAGGATCATGTCTCCATCCCTCAGCCTCCTGCTATCCTCAAGACCCTGCATAGAAGTGCACAGATGAGCACTAGAACCAGAGTCAAGCACCCAACTGGATGCAGAAGAAACCGTAAGGTTAGACTCAATAACGAGCATACCTCCAGAAGGACCTTCCTTCTTGTTCTTCAGGGTGGCCAGGTAAGTAGGGCAGTTCCGCTTCCAATGGCCGTCGCTGTTGCAATGGAAACACTTTCCTTTGCCATCGGACCTTCTTCTTCGGTTCTGCCTTCTTCTTCTTTGATCCTTCCACCTTTTGCTTTTTCACAGACTTCTTTTTCTTTCCATAAGACTTTCTTTTGGAAGAAGTCCGTTCCATAGCAAGAACTGAGCCTTTAGAACCTTTCATAGAAAGCTCAGCGGTAACCAGCATATTCATTCAACTCGGCCAAGGAATTTTGAAGTTTATGCATGTGGTAATTCATGATGAATTGCCCATATGCATCAGTCAAGGATTGCAGAATAATATCGTTCTGCAAGTCCAAGTCCAACTTCACACCGAGCTTCTCAAGCTCTTCCATGTCCTTGATCATTGTCAGACAGTGATCTTGGACTGACTGCCCATCACGCATCTTAGCCTTAAAAAGTCATTTTTGTGACTTGATATTTGGCTGCGCGACTCTGTTCACCAAACATCTCCTGCAGGTGAGCCAACATTTGGCGAGCAGTCCCGATATCTTCATGTTGGCGCTGGAGCTCATCAGACATCGAGCCCAACATGTAAGTATCTGGCCTTATTATCTTCGTCAATCCATTTTTCCAGAGACGCTCTCTGTTCAACAGTGGATGGACGGAGCTGGTAAGGTGGGAGGGTCCTGGTCCAAAACATGGTGTTAACTTCTCTGAACCCAAAATAATTTTGTAGTTCCTGAGCCAATCTTTATAATTGGGTCCAGTCAGTCTATGTGTGTCCTAGGATACGTGCCAGTGGGTTGGACGCAGACATTTTCCTGTAGAGAGTCAAAGATTCTAGTTAGATACTGTAATTTTGACTTGACCAATTTGTTTAGGGATTTTATTTTTAAACAAATTAGCTCCCACTATTTTCTCGGATCCCTACACTCCCTCTGTAGAGATGCGAAAATCTCCACGATTGATGATTTCTAGTGGGTGGTGCGGTCTCACCAACTGACTCATCACCTCACCTAACAGTTATTGGTGATGGGTTAGCCAATGAGTGAACAACTCTTGTTCAATGATTCTCTAATCATGGTGCACCCAAACTTGGTCTCTAATTCATGAATCTCACCGTATCCGAAATATTGATCCACTCCTTAGTTAAGTCAGACCCACCATTTGCATAGACTGGGTTCCTAATTGGGTCTCTCACCGTATCCGGAATATTGAGCCCAACTCATCCTCCAGCCCATAGCATCCAATGCCTAATAGACATGGTTGCGTCTTTCCGGTGCAACTGAGCCACTGTATCCAGCCGAGAACAATCAACCCCGGGAAGGGCCCGCACGTCTACAATGGTGGAAGACCTCAGACTTAATCTTTTCTTAGGGAGAATTGATTCAGGTCTCATTAAACTAGACTTGGCTTAGTCATAACAATTATGACTAACCTAGTGGCATGGGTTAGCTCGGATTATTGACCACCTCAGATCAGAACTGTGTCAACAGATATGGCCAGGTAAGTGAGACCGGTGGAAGGAATATGCCGTTAACTCGCACAAGAACGCATTCAGGTCGAGTAGCTTCCAATTAAAAACCAGTCGGTCGTCTGTGCCAAACTTACCTTAGACACCAAATTGTTGAGTCAGAACCAATTGGGTTAGCCTACAATCCAGACTCTAACCTCTGAGCCTAATTAGGTCTTGCTTGATCGTGACTCGATCTTGACCCAGACTTAATCCTATTAGGCTGGTCAATTTAAGCATTGTTGATCCCATCTAACCAACTCTTGATTCGGTTTGATCAACCGCTTAGACCTAATTGAGCTACCCAAGCCCGAACCCAGTATTATGAATATGTCTTAGATCTGAAATTCTCAATTTTAGACCTAATTAATATTCCATAAACTTAATTCTTAATTAAGTTGGGTTCATAAACAAAATATGCACAATAAATCCTAGGGTTTCAGGATCTAGGGTTTTGCAGAAAGTAAGTTTTGGGTTTCTGATTAAGGACGAACACGCAGCACCCCTACACGTCATAAGAACACCCCATCGAATGGGAAGAGAGGGCCTTTAAACCCTTCTTCGTTCTTATGACCGGACGGCCAAGAGGAACGCCTTAATCAGGAACATTCAATACTACAAAACAGTTATAGATCTATATCATATATCTCATATACAAATTAGATCTAATCATGGCATATTTTGCATACATCTCATGTATCATAATCATGCATGTTTTCAGATCTAAATTATCTCATAATAATCTAAAAAATTAGATTTAAATTGATCTAATCAAAATAAATTCTAATCTAGACAATTATGTAGAACTATTCTACAACTAGTCTAGACATGCATCAATCATATCTCATATGATATTTAAAATTAAATAATTTTTATTTGCTGTTTATCAGATGTTATTATAACACTTATAATATCAAAAAATAGTAAATAAGAAGATCTAAAATATGATTTAATCAGATTAAATCAAAGACATGCAAAACTATTCTATAGAACTATTCTATTCTAGAACTAGTCATGCATATCTTCATGTTCTTAGATCCAAATCATTTAATTTTAATTTTTCTGATTTCAGATCTGATCACATCTCATGTGACATCTAAAATCACTTTATTTTCTAATTAAAATAAAATTAAAATCAGATCTAAACAATTTAGAACCATGGCTCTGATACCAGTTGAAGGGAAAATCCTGATTTCCCGGTCCAGGTTCGTCCAGATCTGATTAGATCAAGAGATATATTTCAAAAAATTTTCTCTTGATCTCAATCAGATCTTGATATGTTTCAGATCTGATTCTTATTATTTTAATAAATAAAATAAAATAAGATAAATTAAATCAAATTTAATTTACCTGATTTGGGTAATCCTATTACCCTGTAGATGATCCTGATTGCAGCGGAAGGTTCTGGATCTAGCCACGCAAGCGCCTGGCCTCTACCGGTATCCACTCGGGTTGGATCTGGAGATCCTCTTCTTCTCTATCACACCTCCAAAAATCAGATCTGGATCTGATCTGGAGGATCTTCAAAACTCTTTTGAAGATCTGCAGTCGTCCTTTTGCAGCAGCGCAGCCTTCTTGCTTTTGATCGCCTTTCCTTGATCTGAATCGCACCAACCTAAGTCCAAAACTCTTTTGGACGTGGAGAGCAAGGGGAGAAGAGACTATGGCATGGAGAAGGAGGGGAGAGGCAGCCTTGGGGCATTGGGTTTCTCAATTGAATTGCATTCACTTAGAATTAGGGTTGGGCGCAGGGTCTTATTTATAGACCTCTTGTGATCCAACTCCTCTTCCTCTCAACCAATCACAACCCTTTGTGAAATCAGATCTAAATCTGATTGGTTGAAATAGAGACCCCTGGATTCCTCCTTAGAGGGCGCCTAAGACCAGTCAAACTGGATTCTTAGTAGAACTCTGATTGGAATCCAAAAGGGAGGTGGAGTCCTTGTCCAACAAGGACTCCTAGGCGCCTCCTACTTGGGCTCACGCCACCCTTGGCGTGCGCCCTTCTCCTTGCCAGGTTCTGGCAGGGGGACAGGCCCCCACCAGCTCTCCAATAGGTGCATGACATGTGGTCAAAAGTCAAAGGGTCAATGGTCAACATTTGACCAGTCAAAGGTAGACTTTTGACCAAAGTCAAAGAACAAGAAATGGCAGGTGACCAAAAATGGCAGGTAATGTCTTACAAATAAGACAACCTATTCTGACTTGGACAACCTCCAGTCAGACCATATGAAGGCCTCTGATTGAGCACAAACTCCTTTGGCTCAGTCAGGACAACTTATTTATGATAGTAAAAAAGAAGAACGTTAGGTTCAATCGAGTGCTAGCACGATTTCCTTGAACCTAATTGAATCTCATTCAGATCAATTGAACTAGATCAGTTCAATTGATGATCACCAGATTCAAACCCTTGTTTGTGTGACCCAGTTAGGTTCAGTTCTGTATGGTAATGGGATATGTCATGATCTCTATCATAGACATCATCGAAACTCCTTTCGATGGATCAGAACTCTTCTGATTCGAACAGCTAGAATGATCGATCATCTAAATCATTCTAATTGCTCCCAAAATCCACCAGTGACACCTAGCAGTATATGGTGGCAACCCATCAGAGCTGAATGCGAACCTCTTGGTGCAGCTACCTGTGTGATTAAGTTCTTCTATCTTGAGCCCCGATCAGATTAGGGTTAAGGTGAACTCGTCAAACCCTAGTCTCTGTCATATGATGTAATCATTCGATTCGAGTCCAATGTGAAAATCTAAATAGAAACTCTTTCTATTATTTCACTCTACCATGGCCATGGATTTCTGGACTTGATTCTCATGATCATCATAGGGCTACTCCTCTACCACCGAGGTAGATAGATCCCATCTTGATGCAATCCAGTTCCTACAATGAACATGCTATAGCCAACATACACCTCAGGGTTCCATATGGCTAGGAGACCGAGTAATGGTGTAGTCAAACTATAACACCCTCAAGGTGAACTGCCGATGCATCTCAGGTCAAAGAACCAGACACACTACTGCAGCATCGAGTCAGTCATTGACGAGAAGGTAGACTTCCTAATGACTACTCGAGGTGGTCACGCTCAGTGCCCTCGTTCTCTAACGAGTACCTGTACTCTCGCTCCGGTGTCTCCACACCGTAGACTCAAGACTCATCTACTAAAGAGAAGCGATCGTACACCAACCTTCCGGATCAATCACCATCCTCGTGATGATCCTATGGTCGGGAGCTGTTTATGAGTTAATAATGATTATTCATGTCTTAAATTTTCAACTCTTGAAAATATGAATTATCATTACCATTAACTCAAAGGATGTATCACAGACACTAAATACACAGGTGTGATAGAAAATAACCCATTTTATTAATTATAGTTAAAATTATAATTTTGCCCCTAGAAGTGTATTACAAGTGTCAGCCAATTCTGGCTTCTAGGGCACATATATCTAACAAACATTAGGCTCAATCATGTGCTAGCATGATTTTCTTGAACCTAATTGAATCTTATTCAAATCAATTGAGCTGGGTTAATCCAATTGATGATATCCAGATTCAAACTCTTATTTGTATGACCTAGCTAGGTTCAATTCTGTATGGTAATGGGATATATCATAATCTCTATTATCGACATCATCAAAATACCTTTCGATGGATCAAAATAATTCTGATTCAGACTGCTAGTATGATCGATCATCCAAATCATTCTAATTGCTCCCAAAATCCATCAGTGACACCTAGTAGCATTTGATGGCAATCCATCAGAACTGAAAGTGAACCTCTCGGTGTTATTTCCTATGTGATTAAGTTCCTCTATCTTGAGCCCCGATCGGATTAGGGTTTAGGTGATCTCTTCAAACCCTAATATCCATCATATGAATTAATCATTCAATTCAAGTCCAATATGAAAATTCTAATAGAAACTCTTTCTGTTATTTCACTGTGCCATGGCCATGGGCTTACGGACTTGATTCTCATGATTATTATAGGGCTACTCCTCTTCTACCGAGATAGATAGATCTCTTGTTGGTGCAATCCAATTCCTACAATGAACATGCTATAGTCAACATACACCTTTGGGTTCCGAATGACTAGGAGATTGAGTTATGATGTAGTCAAACTACAACACCCTCAAGATGAATTATCGATGTACCTCAGGTCAAAGAACGAGACACACCACTACAGCTTCAGGCCAGTGATCGACAAGAAGGTAGACTTCCTCATGACTGCTCGAGGTGGTCATGCTCTGTGCCCTCATTCTCTAACGAGTATTTGTACTCTCTCTCTAGTGTCTCTACGTACACCAATCTTTCGGATCAATCACCATCCTTACGATGATTCTACGGTCAGAAGCATTTTATGAGTTAATAATAAAAATTTATGTCTTAAATTTTTAACTCTTGAAAATATGAACTATCATTGCCATTTGCTCAAGGGATGTATCATAGACACTTTCAAATATACATTATGATAGAAAATAAATTAATTTATTATTTATAGTCAAAATTATAATTTTGCTCTTAGAAGTGTATTACAAGTGTCAGCCAATCTGGCTTTAAAGGCATACATATCTAACTTTTTGAGGGTCTCTAATCTGATTGGATCAGATGATATCATTCCATCAATCAGATTTTGATCTGTTTGTATAAAGGTCCATGATTGGCCAGGATGATGTGGCACTGCATGGCGCAGCATGGTCTATATAAACCATATCTATGCCTAGAATTCACTTCTTCTATCTTTAGTCCATGCCACATAGCCCCTCTCCCTCCTTCTCCATGCCACCCTCTGGTCCTCTCTCTCCTCTCCATTCCCAAGGGACTTTGGTTATGAACAAGGTGCGATCCAAGCTAGTGAAAGGCTCTAGGAAAGGAAGAAGACACCACTGCTGCAAGAGACAACGGATATTTTTCAAAAGCCATTTCGAAGACCTTCAAGATTAGATCTAGAATTATTTTTTGGAGGATTGATTGAGAAGGAGATGATCTTTAGATCCTGCCCAAGTGGATATCGATAGAGATCAGGTACTTGCATGGCTACATCTAGAACCTCAGGCAGACATCGAGATCATCACAAGATAATTAGATTACCCAAAATAAAGGTATAATTAAATTAGATTTAATTTTTATTTTTATTTTTATTATCAGATCAATAAGATTATATCTGAGGAGTCTTAGATCTAATTAGGATCTTCAAAAAATTTTTTTGAAATATCCCTCCTGATCAAATCAGATCTAAATGAACCTGACATAAAAAATAGGTTTTTTTCTTCAATTAGTATCAAAGCGAGGTTTCATAATTTATTAGATCTAATTTTAATTTATTATTAATCTAATAATTAGATAATTTTAAATATCATATTAGATATGATTAGATCTAAAATTAAAAAATTAAAAATTAAATAATCTAGATCTAAGATGTATGAGATGCATGACTAGACTATAAATAGAATTATTCTATATGTAGTCTAGCGTGATCATAATTTTAGTTTAATTAATTATATTTTTTAGATCTATTTATTTAATATTTTTTGATATTATAAATATTATAATTAGATCTAAAAATAGAAATTAAATTTATTTAATTTATTTATATGAGATATGATAGATGCATGTTTAGATTAGTTGTAGAATAGTTCTACAAAATTATCTAGAATAAATTATAATTTGATATGATCAAATTAAAATCTTATTTTTTAAATGTTAATGAGATAATTTAGATCTGAAAATATACATGATATGATACATGAGATGTATGCAAAATATATTTTTAGTTAGATTAATTTTTATATATATGATATATGATGTAGATCTAACTAGTTTTGTGGATTTTTCATGTTTCTGATTAAGTTATTCTCTTTGGCCATCCGATCATAAGAATAAAGTAGAATTTAAAGATCTTCTCCTTTCATTCGATGGGATGTTCTTATGGTATGTAGGGGTGCCGCACATTCATCCTTAATCAGAAATCAAAAACTTATTTTCAGCAAAATCCTAGATCCTAAAATCCTAGAATTTTATATACATATTTTATTTATGAATCCTAAACTTCATTTTGAATTAAGATTATGAAATATATTAGGTCTAAAATTAAGAATTTTTAAATCTAAGATATATTCATAAAATTGGGTTCGAGCTTGGGTAGCTAAATTTGGTCTAGGGGTTAATCAAATCGAATCAAGAGTTGGCTAGGTGGGATCAAGAGTACTTAAATTCACCAGCCTAATAGGATTAAGTCTGGGTCAGGGTTGAGTCACAAGAGTGATTAATCAAGTTAAGACCTAATAAGGCTCAATGGTTAGAGTCTGGATTGTAGGCTAGCCCAATTGGTTCTGGCTCAATAATTTGGTGTCTAAGGTAAGTTTGGCAGATACGATTGACTGATTTTTAATTGAAAGCTACTAGACTCAAATGTGTTCTTATCGAGTTAATGGTATATCCCTTCCACCGGTCTCACTTACCTGACCATATTTGTCAGCCCAATCATGATCTAAGGTGGCTAACAATATAAGCTGACCCATGCCACTAGGTTTGTCATAATGGTTATGGCTATGTCAAGTCAAGTTTAGAGAGACCTAAATCAAATCTCCCTAAGAAAAGATTAAGTCTAAGATCTTCCACCATTATTGATGTACGGACCCTTCTCAAGGTTGATTGTTCTCTGCTGGTCATAGTGGTTCACTTGCACCGGAAAAACACAACCATGTCTATTAAGCATTGGATGCTATGGGCCAGAGGATGGATTGGGCTCAATATTTTGGATACGGTGAGAGATCCAATTAGGAATCCAATCTATGCAAATGGTGGGTCTAACTTAACTAAGGACTGGATTAATATTCTGGGCATGGTGAGATTCGTCAATTAGAGACCAAGTCTGGGTGCACCATGATTAGAGAATCATTGGACAAGAGTTATTCACTCATTGGCTAACTTATAACCAATAACTGTTAGGTAAGGTGATGAGTCAGTTGGTGGGACTGCACCACTCACTAAAAATCAATAATCATAGAGATTTTTGCATCTCTACGAAGGGAGTGTAGAGATCCAAAAAAATAGTGGAATCTAATTTGTTTAAAAATAAAACTCCTAAACAAATTGGTCAAGTCTTAATTATAAAATCTAACTAAAAACTTTGACTCTCTACAGAAAAAAGAGAAATGTCTGCATCCAATCCACTAGCCCGTATCCTGGACACTTATAGACTAACCAGACCCAATTACAAGGATTGGCTCTAGAACTTCAAAATTATTTTGGATTTTGAGAAGTTGACTCATGTATTGGACCAGGATCCCCCACCTTACTGGCTCATCTGTTCATTGAATAGAGAGCATCTCCTGATAAATGGATGGATGAATATAATAAGGCCAGATACTACATGTTGGGCTTGATGTCTGATGAGCTTCAGCACCAATATGAAAATATCAAGATTGCCTACCAAATGTTGGCTCACCTACAAGAGTTGTTTGGTGAACAGAGTCGCACAGCCAAATATCAGATCACTAATTGACTGTTTAAGGCTAAAATGCATGATGGGCAGTCAGTCCAAGATCATTGTCTGATGATGATCAAGGATTTGGAAGAACTTGAGAAGCTTAGAGTGAAGTTAGACCAGGATCTGTAGAATGATATAATTCTACAATCCTTGACTGATGCGTATGGATAGTTCATCATAAACTACCATATGCATAAACTTCAAAATACTCTGTCTAAGCTTATGAACATGCTGGTTACTACCGAGCATTTTATGAAAGGTTCTAAAGGCTCAGTACTTGCTATGGAATAGACTTCTTCCAAGAAAAAGTCTTTTAAAAAGAAGAAGAAGTATATAAAAAAATAGAAGGTGGAAGGTGGAAAGAAACAGAAGGCAGAGCTGAAGAAGAAAGCCACTGATAAAGAAAAGTGTTTCCATTGTAATACTGACGGCCACTAGAAGCGGAATTGCCCTACATACTTGGCCATCCTGAAGAATAAGAAGGAGACAGATCCTTCTGAAGGTATGCTCGTTATTGAATCTAACCTTACGATTTTTTCTGCATCCAGTTGGGTGCATGACTTTGGTTCTAGTGCTCATTTGTGTACTTCTATGCAGAATCTTAAGGATAGCAAGAAGCTGAGGGATGGTGAGATAATCCTATAGGTTGAAAATGGAGCAAGGGTGGCTGCTATGGCCGTGGGAGCCTATCCTCTTCGACTACTATTTGTCTTAGATTTAGTAATTAGGAATTGTTATTATGTGCCTACTGCAAGCAAGAATTTGATTTCTGTTTCATGTTTAGCATAAGAAGGTTATGTAATTAGTTTTCTTAAGGACCATTGTAATATTCTTTATGAAAGAAATAAAGTTGCAAGTGGTTTCCTTATTAACGATCTCTACCAGTTACATATTGATGTATCTATCTTTAATATCAAGCAAAATATGCATGCCATAAGACCAAAATGACCCAGGGATAGTCCAAATGATAGGTATCTATGTCACCTAAGGCTAGGTCATATCGCAGAAGATAGGATTAACAAATTGAAGAAAATTGGGCTATTAAATTCATTAACTTTTGAGTTATATCCAATTTGTGAATCATGTCTTCATGGCAAAATGATTAAGCTCCCTTTTGTAGGACATGGAGAAAGGGCCATGGAATTACTTGCCCTAGTACGTACTGATGTGTGCTGCCCATTTGATGTGCTGGCTAGAGGCAACTTTGACTACTTCATAATCTTTATTGATGATTCATCTCGGTATGGATATGTGTATCTTATGAGACAGAAGTCTGAAGCCTTTAAAAAGTTTAAAAAATTCAGACATGAAGTTGAAAAGCAAACTAAAAAATCCATTAAGGTTCTTCGATCAAATCGAGGAGGTGAATACCTTAGTCAGGAATTTCTAGACTATCTCAAGCAAAATAGCATAGTCTCTTAATAGACTCCACCTGGAATACCTCAACTTAACGAGATTTCAGAATGGAGGAATCAGACCCTATTAGATATGGTCCGATCTATGATGAGCTTCACAGACCTTCCTAATTTTCTATGAAGACATAGTTTGTTAACTGCTATATATTTACTGAATAGGGTTTCTTCTAAAACTGTTCCTACCACACCGTATGAGATATGGCATGGTAAGAAATCAAGTCTGAGTCATCTCAAAAATGGGGTTGTCCGGCTCATGTCAAAAGACAACAAGTGGATAAGTTAAACTATAGATCCTTTAGAGCTCGATTCATAGGATATCGTAAAGAGTCATTAGGATATTATTTCTACATTTCAAAAGACCACAATGTGATTATGAGTCGACATGTCATCTTTCTTGAAAAATAGTTTATTCAAGATGGTGGCATTGGAAAGTAGATCAAGCTCGAGGAAAAAATCTCATAAGAGCAATGAGCTAAGGATCCTATGGAACCAAATCAGGTTGAGCCAATACAATCACTACCTCCTCCATCTTGTAGATTGAAAAGGGTTTTCCATCCACTTGAGAGGTTCTTAGGTACTATTTCAGAGGAAGTAGAAAAAATATTCCTCGTAGGTAATGGGGTTCATGGTGATGATCACAAAATCTATGACTAGGCGATATCGGATATCGACTCAGAGAAATGGTTAGAGGTAATGAAGTCCGAAATTGACTCGATGCACTCAAATCAAGTCTGAACTTTGGTAGATCCACTTGAAGGTATAATACCTATTAAGTGTAAATGGATCTATAAGAGAAAGATTAGTGTTGATGGGAATATGGAGATATTCAAAGCTAGATTATTGTCAAAAGGGTATAGTTAGTGTGAAGAAATTGACTATCAGGATACCTTTTCGCCAGTAGACATGCTAAAATCCATCTGCACATTGCTTGTTGTTGTAGCCTATTTTGATTATGAAATATGGTAAATGGATGTGAAAATGGTATTCTTAAATGGATACCTAGAGGAAGATATCTATATCGAACAGCTACTAGATTTCACATCCAATGATGTTGATCATAAAGTATGCAAGTTGCATAGCTCCATATATGAACTTAAGGAAGCATCTCAGAGTTAGAATACACATTTTAATGATGTGATCAAATTATTTGGTTTCATCAAGAATGAGAAGGAACCATGTGTTTTCAAAAAAGTCAGTTGGAGCGCTATTGTCTTTCTCATACTATACATGGATGATATCCTCCTTATTACGAATGATATTTCCATGTTGACCATGGTTAAAATATGGTTATCTAAAGAATTCTACATGAAAGACCTAGGAGAAGCATCATTTATTCTAGAAATTAAGGTCTATAGAGATAGACTGAATAGGATGCTAGGTCTTTCATAGAAAATGTACATAGAGAAAGTGCTAAAGAGGTTTAGCACGAAAAACTCCAAGAGAGGATTGGTACCCTTCAGACATGGCATTCATCTCTCCAAGAAAATGTGTTCCAACACACTTGAGGAGATTGAATGCATGAGCAAGATCCCTTATGCTTCAGCAATAGAGAGCTTCATGTATGCCATGTTATGTACAGGACCTGATATAGCCCATGCTGTGAGTGTCACGAGCAGATATCAGTCAAATCCATGTGAAGAACACTAGACATCTATGAAATATATCCTTAAGTACTTAAGAAGAACTAAGAATATGATGTTAGTTTTTGGTAATGAAGAACTCCAAGTCTAGGGGTATACAGATTTGGATTTTAAGTCCGATATAAATGATCGAAAGTCGACATCTGGGAGTCTATTTGTGCATAATGATGGTGCTGTCAGTTGGAAGAGTTCCAAGCAGACAGTGATAGCAAATTCCACCATGGAAGAGAGTACATCACTACATCAGAAGCTGCGAAGGAGGCATTCTGGTATAAGAAGTTCACCGTAGAGATCGAAGTGATGCCATCGGGTGCCATTCCTCTATACTATGACAATAATGGCACCATAGCCCTTGCAAAGGAGTCGAGGTCTTATAAAAAATCCAAGCACATCCAGCAGCAATACCACCTCATCTGCGATTATCTTGAGAAAGGTTATGTCGAGGTCAAGAGAGTCGACTCCATAGATAATATGGCAGACCCACTTACAAAGCCATTAGGCCAGTAGAAGATCGAAGCCCACCTTGAGAAGATGGAACTTAGATTTATAGCCAATTGGCTTTAGGTTAAGTGGAAATTTGTTAGATATATGTGTGCCCTAGAAGCCAGATTGGCTGACACTTGTAATACACTTCTAAGGATAAAATTATAATTTTAACTATAAATAATAAAATAAATTATTTTCTATCATAGTGTGTACTTGAAAGTGTCTATGATACATCTCTTGAGTTAATGGTAATGATAGTTTATATTTTCAAGATTAAAAATTTAAGACATGAATTTTTGTTATTAACTCATAAAATGCTCCCAACCGTAGGATCATCATGAGGATGGTGATTAATCTGAAAGATTGGTGTACAATCACTTCTTTTGGATAGATGAATCTTGAGTCTACAGTGTAGAGACATCGGAGTGAGAGTACAAGTACTCATTAGAGAATGAGGGCACTGAGCATGACCACATCGAGTAGTCATGAGGAAGTCTACCATCTCGTCGTTGACTGGCTCAAAGCTGCAGTAGTGTGTCTGGTTCTTTGACCTAAGGTGCATCGATAATTTACCTTATGGGTGTTGTAGTTTGACTACACCATAACTCGGTCTCCTAGCCATTTGGAATTCTAACGTGTATATTGGCTATAGCATGTTCATTGTAGGAATTGGATTGCACCAATAGGGGATCTATCTACCTTGGTAGATGAGGAGTAGCCCTATGATGATCGTGAGAATCAAGTCTATAAGCCCATGGCCATGGCAGAGTGAAATAATAGAAAGAGTTTCTAATAGGATTTCCACATTGGACTTGAATTGAATGATTAATTCATATGACAAAAATTAGGGTTTGACGAGATCACCTTAACCCTAATTTGGTCGGAGCTCAAAATAGAGAAACTTAATCACATAGGTAATTGCATCGAGAGGTTCACTTTTAGTTCTGATGGGTTGCCACCATATGCTACTAGGTATCATTGGTGGATTTGGGGAGCAATTAGAATGATTTGGATGATCGATCATACTAGTTGTTCTAAATCAGAAAAGTTCTGATCCATCGGAAGGTGTTTCGATGATGTCGATGATAGAGATTGCGACGTATCCCATTACCATATGGAACTGAACCTAATTGGATCACACAAATAAGGGTTTGGATCTTGACATTATCAATTAGATTAACCATGTTCAATTGATTTGAATAAGATTCAATTAGGTTCAAGAGAATCGTGCTAGCACACGATTGAGCCTAATGTTCTCCTTCAACAATCATTAAAGCTTGCCTCGACTGCACCGAATGTGTTTGGACTCACTTAGGAACCTTTACTTAGTCTGACTGGAATTTATCCAAGTTAGAAAAGGGTTGCCTTAATTTATGAGATAAATTTGAGATAACACCTGCCATTTTTCATCATCTGCTAAATCTTATCTTTGGACATTGGTCAAATGTTGACCCTGGACCCTTAGACATCTGCCCATGTGTCATGCACCCATAGAAGAGAACCTAGGGACTTGTCCCCTACTAAAAAGCAAACAGGAAGGAGGCACATGCCTAGGGATGCATGCATCCCATGAGGATAAAAGATGGAGTCCCATACAGATGGGACTCCAGTTGCTTTAGGGGATTAAATAGTGTGGTGCCAAGAAGACTTGTTTGACCTAGTCTTGACACCACCTAAGGAGAGTTCTGAGGGTCTCTAACCTGATTGGATCAAATGATGTCATCCCACCAATCAGATTTAGATCTGATTGCATAAAAGGCCATGATTGGCCAGGATGATGTGGCACTGCATGGCGCAGTAAGGTCTATATAAACCCTATCTGCACCTAGAATTCTCTTCTTCTATCTTTAGCCCATGCCACATAGCCCCTCTCCCTCCTCCATGCCACCCTCTGGTCTTCTCTCTCCTCTCTATGCCTAAGGGACTTTGGGCGTGAACAAGGTGCGATCTGAGCAAGTGAAAGGTGCTAGAAATGGAAAAAGGCAGCACTGCTGCAAGAGACAACGACTGTTCTTCTAAAGCCAATTTGAGAATCTTCAAGATCAGATCTAGATCTGATTTTTGAAACATTGATTGAGAAGAAGAAGATCTTCAGATCCTGTCTGAGTGGATACTGATAGAGGCCAAGCAGTTGCATGGCTATATCCAGAACCTCAGGCAAACATCGAGATCATCACAAGATAATTAGATTATCCAAAACAAAGGTATAATTAAATTTGATTTAATTTTTATTTTTATTTTTATTATTAGATCAATAAGATTAGATCTAAGGAGTCTCAAATCTGATTAGGATCTTTGAAGAAAATTTTTGAAATATTCCTTTTGATCCAATCAGATCTGAACGAACCTGACCCAAAAAATAGATTTTTTTCTTCACAAACTTCAAGCTCCCTCAATTAGAGAGTTATGATAGGACTACCTGTAACATCACGAACTAGCAAAATAATAGATTTAAAGTTCGTGTTCATATATGTATGCCATAGTAACTTATTTATGGTATATTTGAGCCACTTAATTTTAATTATAAACTCCTTTGAATTAAATTTGCTTTGCCAAAGGTTGTTGAAGACATTTGACCATAAATTAGGACTGCCTGTTAATACGAGTTTTTAAAATTTTCCAAGTTTGAAAGCTAGTACCTATAAGGGGGCCTATATGAAATATGTATTTTCTTAAAATAAAAAGTCCCAATAATTTATCCTTAGATATTGGTAAGTCATAAAATAATTTTTAATGAATTTTTTGACCCTTTAATCTATTCGTTCTAAAGAAGGAAATTTTCTAAAGTTTCAAATTTTGAAAATTTTGAACTAGAATCCAAATTTTGGAATCATATTCTTAAGGTTTTTATTTTTTTTGATATTTTTATTGATTCTAAATAGGAGATATTTTCTTATTTATATTTATATTTTAAAGTTAATGAAGAGTAAAATAAATGAGGACATTGACTATGAATAGTATACATTAAAGCTATGAATAGAGTATCAAAGAGTATTAGAGTATCAAAATAAAAATTTCTGAAACTCAGGGGTTTGAGAGGTCTCAATCTGGACTCGAGATGACTCAAGTTTCAGATGACAGAAATGAGTTTCTATTTTTTCTAAGAGCAAGATATCTCAATTCAAAATCGAGAGGTCTCAATTTTGTCGAGAGATCTCGATCTGAAAGCGAGACGTCTTAGTTTGTGAAAAATTTTGGGAGTAGATTTCCAACCGAGAGCATTGAAGTAAAATTTTTCAAATAATTTAAAGAGGGTTGGCTGGATAATTTTTAATATAAGAAAATACTTTTGGGAAGTAAGCACCTTGCTAGCTTTTTGGGGGTTAGACACCTAGCAAGTGATTTTCTTAAATAATTCCTTCCCAACAGCATAGCTATCCATTGTATTTATTTGTGTTTTAGTTCCTCAGCAAAAATAGTAAAGTTGGAGAGAAAAGAGCAAGGAAAGAAGTACTTTTCTTAGTCAAAAATCAAGGAAAATTCAGTATAGCAGAGAAGGTTTAGGAAGGAATTGATTTGCAGAAAAAAGGTTGCAAGAACAAGGAGTAAAGAAAACTATTTTTGAAGGCAGCAGTGCATAAATTATCTGAGGTAAGGATTTGATCATTAAATTGAATCCAGAGAGAACTTTGGTTATATTCCTTTCAACTTTGATATTCTAGTAAAGCATATTTTGAATTTAAAGCTTAAATGAAAAGAGAAATAGCACTACATACCTTATGTTATGAAACTCTTCTTGAAATATTTCAACAAGTGAGTTGAGTTCATGTTGACTGAACTTAAAATAGGTTATGAAGAGGGAAAACTATGGAAAGACTGAAGTTTGTTAAGGTTTTGTTGAACCTAAGCTAGGGCAAATGAAGTTGAGTCAAAACAAGAGTTTATACAATTAAGTATAAGCATATAAAAGCAAAGCATATACAACATGTGCAGGAATCATATGATTTTACATTAAATAGTGTTTATCAATTTTATAGAGAAGAAGAGGGCTCAAAAAGTGTTTTGGGTGAATCAAGCTCTAGAATGGTTGGATAATTAGTTTAACATGAGTAAATTTACTATCTAATAATGGTGTTTTCTTTACTAAGCTTTACTATGAATGTAATATGCTTTGAAATTGAATTGTTCTTGACTTATGTTGTATTGATTGTGTGACTACAACATTGGTGATGAAATTTATTATCATGGTTGACAAGTTATATATATATATATATATATATATATATATATATATATATATATATATATATATATATATATATATATATATATATATGTTATGTGTGTATGTCTATTCCTATAGGAAATAGCAAGAAAAGCTTTGAACAGAAGGTATCCTATTGAATTAGTTTCCAATAGACAACCCATAGGAGTGATCAACCTTTTGGATGCACCACGGTATCAAATGTTCTATTATGCCCAGTGGGGTGATGTTCTATTATGCTCGGTGGGGCTTTATAATATCAGTCGGCACCTCCATAGTGAAAGTTTGCCCAGTGTGGCTTTATAATATCAATGCTGTATCGATTTCCCTGAGTAGGGGTGCATTGAGGTATAATCAGTGGTATTTAGTAGTTTTATTTTATTAAGCTGGTACCTCCACGGTTTTGTTTGATACCATAGTAGTGACCATATCGACTGTCCTTGGTAGAGGTGCACTGGGGTGTAGTCGATGGCAGTTAGCAGCTTAATACTATTGTATTGGATTTCATGGCTGTATTCTTTGTTCAGCAAGTGAAAGCTTTCTTAAGTAAGTTGATTAGCAATTGATGTGTATTAGAGACACAGATCTCCAGCATATCAATTTCTTATCTTTCCACTGTTAGTTAGCTTATTTACTCATTTGGACGTAAGTCTCATTATGTGTTCCTTTCCTTTTTCTTGCAGACAAAAAAGAATCATAGCCCATCATAATACTTGCATTTTGTGCATCCCCATCAGCATATACACTACAGAAGGTTGGTCATGTTAGCTTCTTTTTTAGAGATGAGTCTTTGGGAGTGACTTCATGTTTGCATGAGTTGTGTAAAGTAAAGTGAAAGTGGAAAAATGGTTTGGCATGTATTATGTACTAAAGATGTTTAATAGAAAGATTGTGATATTTGTTTGGTTAGTATTGTATAAACAAAGTTTGATATCATATATAGCACCTTGCGATGTTTTTCGGATAGTTCATGGATTTCTAAGTAGTTTGAGTTGATTAATTAAAGCATAAATTGAATCATTCTTGAAGCAGGTTGTTAGTAGTTGAACTAAGTTTAATGGTACTTTATGAATCGTGGCACAAAATACTAATTAAGCCCAGCTCAACCACCATAGCCTTATTTAGTTGTTAAGGTGGGGTGTTACATTTATCGGTATTAGGGCCAAGGTTTATAGATTTTATGGGCGTGGGTAGAGTATAAAAAGAAGATTTTTAAATTGACCTATTCAATTATATTTTGTAGCAAGATGGTCTAGACAAGATCAAGATTTGGTGGAGAATTGCCAATGGAGGAAGATAGAGGCCAAGAACAAGGCCCAAGTCGGGGTCGAGGTCGAGGTCGAGGTAGATTAAGAAGAGTTGATAAGGATGGCCAACTTTATAGGACATCATCTAGTGCTTCATCTTCTACTCCAGGGATATAGAAGCAGAAGCTTCGTAGATGCATGAGCATGTACACGAATCACCATCTATAACACCAGCATCAGCACCTTCACCTCAAGTACAAGCACCCATCCCTGGATTATAGCAGTTGGTAGGTGTTATTACCCAAGCTTTTATTGTTGCAGTAGCTTCCACCCCTGGTTTTCAATCTTGAAATATAGATATAGAAATAAGTTATGTGAGGGCAAGAAAATTGGGAGTGATAAGAGAGTGATGTTTCGTTAAGACATCGTGTTTATCAGTTTAAATCCAACTTTTTTAAATTAATTAAAAGTTATGAAGAGAGTAGTGAGTCAGGTCGAATCCACAGAGAGGTAATGATTTAATTCTAAAATTTTTAAAATTTTTATTTTATTTTATTTTTTTTAAAAAAAAGAAAAAAAAGAATTTTAAAAAAAAATTAAACTTGAAAAATAGATTTATAAATAAAAGTAGAATTTAAATTATGCAAAAATAAACTTAGTACTAAGATCTACTATTTAGATCTTAGCAGCTACTTGCAATAAAATTAAAAAGCAATAAAGAATAATTAATTTAAAAAGCTAGAATTGAAAAGAGCAATAAAGCTTTTTTTATTAAAATTAAAACTTAAATTTAGAATTTAAATACAAGAGATTAAAAAGAAAGAGAAAAGAAAACTAGAAGAAGATCGCAAATTAGCGTAGGCATGGAGATGGCGTAGAAGATTGGCTCTTCCTCTTAGCACTGTAGCTTTGAAGCAACCGTCAACCCTGAGCTTGGCTTCCATCCTATACCTCGGCTTCCCTCTCACCAGATCTATCCATTTATAGAGTCCTAGGGTCCTTTTTATAGAGCTAGAAGGAGTGAAGGATTTTTCTCTAAGCGATGTGGGACAAAGAGCCTTTTTAATCATCAAAATATGAAGAAATTTGAGTAGAATTTGGATTAAAACAACTCTAAGATGAATCTGGTAAAGTCTGGTGAAATCTAGTCATTCAATAGGAATCCAACGGATCAAAAATCATTAAAATCGAATGCATATCGATCTAGATTTGGTCAGATTAAATTTTGGCCATTGATCACACGTTGATGGAGAAAATCTGGCCGCTGATCATGCGTCGGGATCCTTGATCACCGTCGAGAGCATTCTGGACCGTCGGATCATCCTTTGGATCGAGTGCTGCCATTGGATGGCGATCCACATGAAGCCTAAAGTAAAAAATTTCCTCCATCATTTGATCTTGCCCATAAGCTACTACAGCCATCCGATCGTGCAATTACTATTCCCATGGACCGCATGGACCGGCTGCATCATACACCGCAATGAATCAACATCTCTGTCATCGAGTGAAAAGTCCAAAATGTCCTATGAGCCATGATAGACTTTTTGTAAACCCTTTAAGGGTCTAGGTCTACCATGCATCGCTCCATGATTCGTCGATTTCTGCTGAGCTGACGGTCCATGCCTGGATCATGGACCGACTGATGACTTCCGCGGTTGAGTAGGCTAGCATGGCTGGCTTTGTCAGTTTGGCTTGGTGCATTTTGATGTGCCAACTGATATGGCACGACGGCTTGAGTCGACTGAGCCATATATTATTTTTCATTTAATTTTTATTTTATTTCTTTAGAAATTCATATCTTCTTCGTTTTAACTTCATTTTGCATGAAACTTATTTTATTATGATAAAAAAATAAGCTCTTTTCATTGATAATAAAGTTTTATTTTTTTAATAAAAATATTAATTTTTTTAAAATATATATAAATTGATCATTAATTCTTAAAAATTAATATAAATTAATTGATAAATTAATACTTTTATTGATAAATTTATGGTAGTTATCATACCTTCCAACTTACTTTGCTCATCCTCGAGCAAAGAAAGAATTTAATTTAGATTAATTATCATGTTTCATTCAGATCCTCCTTCACAAGAATAGATCTAGGATTTAAGATCAAAATTTTAGATAGTATCACTAAGTATGGAGTTTAAAAAGCATATTTCATGGTAGATTAATTAGAAACTTTCTTAGAGTTCATCTAAAGATTTTCAGCACTTGTTTCATGAATACTAACTTAGCATTTGGGTGTTAATTCAAAGGATAAACGAATTTTCTTTTATCACCTATTTTGGTTAATTTTTTATATACTCCCAGGTTAAATGCATGAATTAAGGTAGCTTCCACACTGTCTTTTTTTTTTTATAAGAGCAATAGTGCCGAGCATCCTGAACTTCCCTTCACCATTTGATGTGAACCTCCATACTTGACTTAGGTGCAGAGATCTAGTTACTAAGTTTAGGGCAATCCATATATACTCTGTATTTTGTACTTTTTATTTTACACAGGTAGCTCTTTTCTTAAATTTAAGTTTCTTTAATTGAGGTGTATATAAACCACCAATTTTCAGTGATAATTGAATCCTCAATTAGCCTAATAATCAATATCTACTTTGCTTCATTAGAGTGCATGTGCAATTAGAAGTGCTGTTAGCCTTTAAATGACCTAAGTAGGCTGCTAATGGTCTGACCAAGTAATCTACTTCTTAACTCGCTACTATTATTAGTTAATACTTTCTAACTTTATTACTTTTCCTAGTTTATTTTGCTTAAGATTCTCTTTCCTAAAATATAGTTTATCAAAAAAAATTTTAAAATAGTTTTAAAATTTAGTTATTATTATTATTATTATTATTTTATTTTTTTTTATTTTTTTATTTTTTATTTTTTTAATTTTTTTTATAATTTTTTTTCTTACCCCATAACTTAATTGATATTGTCCTCAATGAGGAGGGGAAATAAATAAAATGGTGTAAATTATGTTTATTCATTTAGCATGGATTTTGAAGCTTTTGATCCTTCTCCAGCTTAGCCTGAAAAGAAAATAAACTAAAAAAAATAAATTAGATTCAAGAAATATTGGGTTGCCTTCCAACAAACACTAAGTTTATTGTCTTCAGCCAAACACAATGTCTTCATTATGATTCTGTTAATTGTACTTGGTCAATGTTTTGATTTAATGATATTCCTTCAATATATGGTTTAAGCCATTGACCATGTACCTTAAAGAAATTTCTAGTCCTAGGATCATAGAGTTTGATTGCACCATGTGAGAATACATGATTAACTATGTAAGGTCCATCCCATTTGAATTTTAATTTTTCAAGAAATAATCGAAGCCTTGACTTAAATAACCAGACTTGTTGATTTGGTTCAAAGGTTTTTCTTGAAATATGTTTATCATGGAAGGCTTTCATTTTCTCCTTATAGATTTTTGAATTTTCATAAGCTTCTTGCCTTAATTCTTCTAATTCACTCAATTGTAACATCCGATTGGAACCAACTTGGTTTAAATTAAAATTTAATTATTTTATTGCCCAATATGCTTTATGTTCAAGTTCTACCAAAAGGTGACATGCTTTTCCATAGATTAATCTATAGGGAGACATTCCAATAGGGGTTTTATAAGCTATCCTATAGGCCCATAATGCATCATCTAATCGATCTGACCAATCTTTTCGATCAGGCCTAATAGTCTTTTGTAAGATATTCTTAATTTCCTATTAGATACTTCTACCTGGCCACTTGTTTGCGGATGGTATGGTGTAGCTATCTTATGTGTCACCCCATATTTTCATAATAAAGTTCGAAATTGATGATTTGTAAAATGGGTACCTCCATCGCTAATGATAGCACGTGGAAATCCGAACCTAGAAAAGATATTCTTCTGAACAAATTTTAAGACTACTTTATGATCATTGGTTCGTGTTGCTATTGCTTCAATCCATTTAGAAACATAATCGACAGCCACCAAAATATATTTAAATCCATTGGAATGTGGAAAAGGTGCCATAAAATCAATTCCTCACACATCAAAAATTTCTACTACTAAGATGGGTTTTAATGGCATCATGTCTTTCTTTGAAATATTTCCAAAGGCTTGACACTTAAGGCATTTTTGACTAAAAGTATGGGCATCCTTAAATAATGTTGGCCAATAAAAACCACTCTATAATACTTTTGCTATAGTTTTTCATCTAGAGAAATGTCCTCCACAAGCAAAGGTATGATAGAATTGTATGATACTCAATTGTTCAGTTTCAAAAACACTTCTACGAAACATTTGATCAACACAAATTCTAAAAAGCTTAGGATCTTTCCAAAAATAATATTTGATTTGAGTAAAGAATTGATCCTTCTCATTCTTAGACCAGCCATCAGGAATTTATCCTATGACTAAGTAATTGACAATATCTGCAAACCAAGGGGCCTTTGTATGTGAAACTGTTAACAATTATTCATCTGAAAAAGATTCTCTGATTGATACAGGTTCACTATCTTTAACTAGGATCCTAGACAGATGGTCTGCTACAACATTTTTAGATCCCTTCTTATCTCGAATTTCAATATCAAATTCTTGTAGCAGTAAGATCCATCTAATTAATCATGGTTTAGCATCTTTCTTTGAGAGCAGGTATCTCAAGGCTGAATGATCCGAGTAAATTATGATTTTTGATCCTAATAAGATATGATCTAAACTTTTCTAGGGCAAACACAATGGCTAGCAACTCTTTTTCAGTGGTGGTATAATTCATTTGTGCTTCATTCAGAGTTCTACTAGCATAATAGATCACTACAGGACATTTGTTTACCCTTTGGCCTAGGACAGCTCCTATGGCAAAGTCTGAGGCATCGCACATAATTTCAAAAGGTAGTGACCAGTTAGGAGGTTGTATGATTGGAGCTTTGGTCACAGCTTCTCTTAAGATTTCATAAGCTTTAAGATAATTTTCATCAAAGTTAAAAGAAACATCCTTAGCGAGCAGATTACACAAAGGACGAGAAATTTTAGAGAACTCTTTGATGAAGCGACGATAGAATCCTACATGACCAAGAAAAGATCGAATTTGTTTGACAGAAGTGGGAGGAGGAAGTTTAGAAATTAGTTCAACTTTAGCTTTATCTACCTCAATCCCTTTCTTAGATACTATATGTCCTAAAACGATCCCCTCTTGAACCATGAAGTGGCTCTTTTCCCAGCTTAACACTAGATTAGCCTCAATACATCATTTTAATATTTTCTTCAAATTGTTGAGGCAACTCTCAAAAGATTCTCCAAAGACTGAAAAGTCATCCATGAATATTTCTAAGAAATCTCCTATCATGTCTGAAAATATTGACATCATGCACCTTTGAAAAGTCGCAGGTGCATTACATAATCCGAATGGCATTCTATGGAAAGCAAAGGTTCCATAGGACATGTAAAGGTGGTCTTTTTCTGATCTCCTGGGTAGATTGCTACCTGATTGTATCCTGAGTATCCATCTAAAAAGCAAAAGTATTGTTGGCCTGCTAGTCTTTCTAGGATTTGATCGATAAAGGATAAGAAAAAGTGATCTTTTTGGATGGTTGTATTGAGTTTTCTATAATCTATACAGACACGCCACCCAATGGAAAGTCGTGTTCGTACTAAGTCTCCATGTTCAGTGCGGACAATCGTGCATCTAAATTTCTTTGAAACAACTTGTGTGGGACTCACCCAGTGGCTGTCAGAGATAGAATAAATAATTCCAGCATCTAACCATTTAATTATCTCTTTCTTGACTACTTCTTGCATGTTAGGGTTAAGCCGTCTTTGCATCTCTCGAGTTGGATTGGCACTATCTTCTGTATAGATATGGTGCATGCATATTGACGGACTAATTTCTTTTAAATCAGCGGTGGTCCAACCTATGGCCTCCTTATATGCTTACAGAATATTTACCAATTGGTTTTCCTATTCAGTAGTTAAGTTGGAAGCAATTATTATCGACATGGTTATCTTTGATCCTAAAAATACATACTTAAGTGATTCAGGTAAAGATTTTAGTTCAAGTTGTGGTGGGGCCTAAATTGAAGGACGTAGTGGTTCAATTTTTTGCTTGGGTAAGGGCTCAACTTTCACTGACCAAGGTAATGAATGTGATGGTTGACGTGAATTAAGCAAGGTATTCACTTCCTCGATTTAAGTTTCTTTAGTGGGTTCATCATCTTGCAGTAAATCTAGGGAGGAATTAGTTTCAACTATTTCATCTACTTGATTGATTACAAAACAATCTTCCTCCTCTTGAGTGTACATTGGGGTATTAAAAATATTAATTCTTACTTTTTGATTTCCAAAAGAAATGTCCATAGCTCATGTCTTACAGTTGATATTGGCATTGGCAGTCGCTAAGAATGGACGTCCTAAAATTATGGGATTCTGGTTCAGCTCTTAGGATGGTTCCATGTCAAGTATGAGGAAGTCTACTGAAAAATAATATTTGTCTACTCTAACTAGAACATCCTCAATCAAACCACACCATGGTGTTTTTATAGATCTATCAGCTAATTGCAAAATAACTGATGTGGGTTTTAGTTCTCCAATCCCAAATTTTTCATAAACCGAGGTTGGAAGTAGGTTCACACTAGCTCCTAAGTCTAGTAATGCTCGGTTAAAGGTTATGCCTCCTATAACACATGAAATTAAGGGAGCACCAGGGTCTTTCATCTTTTGAGGTATTGGATTTAACAGTATCGCACTTACATCCTCAGATAGCATAAGTCATTTGGTGGTTCATGGCTCATGCTTTTAGGTGCAGAGTTCTTTAAGAAATTTAGCATAGGCTGGGACATGCTGAATTGCATCGAGGAGGGGTAAATTAATATGAACTTGTTTCAGTAGTAACATTAGCTCCTTGTTGCGTGCTTCTTGCTTTTTACGGGAAGAGCCAGCTTCTAAGGCCGAAGGGAATGGGGCTTTTGGTTTATATGTCTCAGCTAATCCATCTATTCTCTTCTTTTCTTTATCCATCTTATCGGCATCAGTACTAATTCAAAGCTCAGGTTCTTCTATATGATTAGTTTCAATACTAACCTCTTCTTCAAATTTTTTATCTTGGCTAACATTAGTATTAGCCTCTATCACCAGGTCTTGGTATGGGTCCTTAAGAATCCTACCACTTCTAAGTTTAGATATTGCTTTGGCATTTTCTAATTGGGGATTCTTAGGTGGGATGTTAGATGGATGAGTAAATCTAGGTGGTTGATAGACATTGGATGGATTATTTTAGAATTTGCAATTGGTAGGCTTGGTAATTGATCTGGTTCTCTCCTAATGCTAGACTCAGCTAATTATCCTATTTGAGCTTCTAGCCTGGCGATTGATTGTTGTTGGATCATAATTGATTTTTGTTGGCTTAGTATCAATTATTGAAGTTGATTGAATTTATCGTCGGCTAGATTGGTCTGTTGAGGAGGTGGGTATGAGAGCTGATTATAATGCAGTGGTTGAGAAGACTGACTAGACTAACCCTTATTATAGGCATAGTTCTGGTACTGGGGCCTATTTTGATAATTTTGGACTGGTGGGATTTGGGTCTGAGCCTGAGTCTGTTGTGGTTTCTAAGAGAAATTAGGATGGTTTCTCCAACCAGGGTTATATGAATTTGAATATGGGTCATTAAGTGGTTTGGAGTAACCTTGAGCAGCTTGGACTTGTTCTTGGATAAGAGGTGGTAATTGTGCAGCCGTGGGACATTCACTTACATGATGTGTTGGACTAGCACAAATAGAGCAAATCTCCTGATAATTAGAAGCTGGTGTGTATTGTGTAGGAGATTGTTGACCTAGGTTTAGGAATTGATCTAATTTCTAGGCAATAAGGTTGACTTTATCTAATTATTGTGCTATTATGTTCAAGTCTGCCTTAGAATTAAGTTCTGATGTTTTGAACTCATAAATTTCTTCCCATTTTTGTTGAGAAATTGATCTTTCATAAGAGGATAATGAAGTATGGTTAATAGAGTTTTCACTTAAGGTTTCAAACAAGGTATAAGCTTCATCCTCACTTTTGCTCATGAATGCACCTCCATAGGATGCATCAACCATCTGCTTATATTGATCTCCTAAACCTTCATAGAAAGCTTGTACAATTTGCCACTTAGATAGACCATGGTGTGGGCATTTTCTAAGAAGTTCCTTAAGTCTTTCCCATGATTCATGAATTTGTTCCCCTGGAAGCTGAGCAAATCCTGTGATGGCTCACCTCATAGTATTGGTTCGTCCTATGGGATAAAATTTCTTAAGAAATTCATGTTGCATCTTTGCCCATGTCTGAATTGTTCTTCCAAATATGCCAAGCCAGTACTTGGCTTTATCTTTTAATGAAAATGGGAACAAGGTCAGTCTAAGGGAATCATCAGAAAAATTCTAAATTTTTATCGTAGAGCAGATTTCTAAGAATTCATCCAAATGTTTGTAAGGGACTTCATTGGTGTTCCCATAATAAGATAGGAGCATCTGATTGTGGTCGACTTGATCTCATAGTGGCTAGTAGGGATATCAGGTAAGTGGATGCAAGTCGATGAGTTGTAAGTGGAAGGAATAAAGTATTCCTTCATTTGCCTAGGTGGTTCTTCACGATTTCCAGCCATTTGATTATCTAGTCTTATATGAATTTGTCTTTCAATTTCAGAATTTGGTTTAACTAGGTGAGCTAAAAGCGATCTTCTACCATGCATGTACTAGTGCAACCTGATATATGGTTCAAGATATATATTTTATTATTTTATAATTTTTTTATTATTATTATTTTAAGAAAAGAGGAGAGAAAGAAAGATGAGGGTTCTAAAGAAAGATCCAAAGGAGTCTTAGATCTAGAGATGATAGAGAGAAGAGTTAATTTGTGGTTTATGTTTGATGTTATTTAGCAAACAAGTTAGGCAATCAATCTTGACTAAGGTTTGTCTTAGGTCTAAATAGCTCCTAACTATGAAGATCACCTTTGAGACCTCCAAGTAGAGGATCAGCCAATCAACTGGCCAGGTAAGTATAAGGTCGGTGCGAGTTCCCCTGTTGCTTGCCTTAGACACCAATTGTGCTTACCAGGTAAGCGAATGGAACCAATTGAGTAATCACCTTCCTTCGGGCCCAATCATCCCTGAACCACTTTCCTAGACACCAGTTAAATTGATTAATCCTAACCCATTTAAACTCTAAGGTTTTGTTATCCTATTGAGCTCGAATTTCCTTAAGGGTCGATGTCTAATTGATTTTAAGAGTTAAGATTTGGGTTAATGCAATATGAGGGTTGGTTGTTTTTGGGCCAAGGAAGGATGATCAAATCCCCACCTTTTCTTATTTAATGGGTTATGCCTTTAAATTAATTCAATATGATATGCATATTCAGATTTTCAAGCAAGGGGTTCTATGCAATTAAACTAGATGTATGAAATTAATTAAATTTTTGAGCAGCTTACCATGCCTCTAGCAATCACCAAAAATAAAACCAATATGATGGATGCTCTAAATAATTTGGATTTCTAATCTTGTGATGAGATTTTTAATTAGGTTTAAATAGGTAATTTTTAATTAATTTAAAAATCAAGTAAATATTAAAAATAAGGTAAGAGATTTAGGGTTTAGGAATGATCTCACCAAATAGGATTGAAAGTTTTGTTTGTGCCCTAATCTTTTTTGTTCTTTTCTTTTTTTTCTTTTGCAAAATAAACAAGAAAAATAATTAGTAGAGAATAAAAAAATCAAAAAAATGAGAAAATTTTAAATTTTATGTCTTTCCAGTAATGGTGCCGAAAACTTGATAAGAGCGCGATGTTGTTGTTAAGACGCCATGTTTATCAGTTTAAATCTAAATTTTTTAAATTAATTAAAAGTTATGAAAAGAGTAGTGAGTCGGATCGAATCCATAAAGAGGCAATGATTTAATTCTAAAATTTTTAAAATTTTTTATTTTATTTTTAAAAAGAAAGAAAAGAAAAAATTTTGAAAAAAAAAATAAAGTCAAAAAAGAGATTTATAAATAAAAGTAGAATTTAAATTATGCAAAAATAAACTTGGTACTAAGATCTACTATTTAGATCTTAGTAGCTACTTACAATAAAATTAAAGATCAATAAAGAATAATTAATTTAAAGAGCTAGAATTGAAAAGAGCAATAAAGCTTTCTTTATTAAAATTAAAACTTAAATTTAGAATTTAAATACAAGAGATTAAAAAGAAAGAGAAAAAAAAACTAGATGAAGATCATAGATGAGCGTCGGCGTGGAGATGGCGTAGAAGATTGGCTCTTCTTCTCAGCACTATAACTTTGAAGCAACATTCAACACTGAGCATGGCTTCCATCCTGTACGTTGGCTTTCTTCTCACTGGATCTATCCATTTCTAGAGGCCTTCGATCCTTTTTATAGAACTAGGAGGAGTGGAGGATTTTTCTCTAAGCGATGTGGGATAAAGAGCCTTTTTAATCATCAAAATATGAAGAAATCTGAGTAAAATTTATATTAAAATAGCTCTAAGATGAATCTGATAAAGTCTGGTGAAATCTATCCATTCAATAGGAATCCAACGGACCAAAAATCATCAAAATTGGATGTGTATCGATTCAAATTAGGTCGGATTAAATTCTGACCGTTGATCGCACGTTGATGGAGAGAATCTGGCCGTTGATTGCACGTCGGGAGTCCTGATCAACATCGAGAGCATTCTGAACTGTCAGATCATCCTCTAGATCGAGCTCTACCATTGGATGGCAATCCGCATAAAGCCTGAAGTAGAAAATTTTTTCCACCGTTCGATCTTGACCGTAAGCTACTACAGCCATCCGATCATGCAATTACTATTCCCATGGACCACATGGATCGGCTGCATCATACACTGCAATGAATCAGCCTCTCTATCATCGAGTGAAAAGTCCAAAATGCCTTGTGAGCCATGATAGTTTTTCTATAAACCCTTTAAGGGTCTAGGTCCACCATGCATCGCTCTGTGATTCACCAGTTTCTATTAAGCTGGCGGTCTACGCCTGGATCGTAGATCGACTGACGGCTTCCACAACTGAGTTGGCTGGTATGGCTATCTTGGTGTGCTAGCTTTGTCGGCTTGGCTCAATGCATTTGGATGCACCGGCTAATATGGCACGACGGCTTGAGCCGACTGAGCCATATGTTATTTTTTATTTGATTTTTATTTATTTTATTTCTTTAGAAATTAATATCTTCTCCATTTTAGTTTTATTTTATGCAAAATTTATTTCATTATAATTAAAAAAATAAACTCTTTCCATTGATTATAAAATTTTATTTTTTAATTTTTATTATTTTTTAATTAATTTTTTAATTAATAAAAATATTAATTCATTCACCAATCCAAATTTTCATAACCGAGGTTTGGAAGTAGGTTCACACTAAGCTGCCTAAGTCTAGTAATGTCGGTAAAGGGTTATGCCTCCCATAACGACAATGATATAAGGGAGCACCAGGGGTCTTTCATTTTTGAGGTATTGGGATTTAACAGTAGTCGCACTTACACTCCTCAGATAGCATAAGTCATTTGGTGGTTCATGGCTCATGCTTTTAGGTGCAGAGTTTCTTTAAGAAACTTAGGCAAGGCTGGGGACATGCTGAATTGCCACGAGGAGGGGTAATTAATATGAACTTGTTTTCAGTAGTAAACATTAGCTCCTTGTTGCGTGCTTCTTGCTTTTTACGGGAAGAGCCAGCTTCTAAGGCGCGAAGGGAATGGGGGCTTTTTGGTTTATATGTCTCAGCTAATCCATCTATCTCTTTCTTTTCTTTTTCATCTTATAGGCATCAGTACTAATTCAAAGCTCAGGTTCTTTCTATATGATTCAGTTTTCAATAGCTAACCTCTCTTCAAATTTTTTATCTTGGCTAACATTAGTATTAGCCTCTTTATCACCAGTCTTGGTATGGGTTACTTAAGAATCCTACCACTTCTAGTTTAGATATTGCTTTGGCATGTTTCTAATTTGGGGATCTTAGGTGGGGATGTTTAGATTGGATGAGTAAATAGGTGGTTGATAGAATTGGATGGGATTAATTTTAGAAGTTTTGCAATTGGTAGGCTTAGGTATTTGATCTGGTTGCTCTCCTAATGCTAGACCAGCTAATTATCCTATTTTGAGCTTCTAGCCTGGCGATTGATTGTTGTTGGATCGTAATTATTTTTGTTGGCTTAGTTATCAATTATGAAGTGATTGAATTTATCGCGCTAGACTTGTCGTTTGAGGGAGGTGGGTATGAGAGCAGATTATAATGCGTGGTTGAAGAAGACTGACTAGACTAACCCTTTATATAGGCATAGTTCAGGTACTTGAGTCTATTTTGATATATTTGGACTGGTGGGATTTGTCTGAGCTTGGTTGTTGTGGTTTCTAAGAGAATATATGGTGGTTCGTCTAACTAGGGCTATATGAATTTGACATATGGGTGTCATTAAAGTGGTTTGAGAAGTGACCATGAGCAGCTATGGACCTTGTTCTTTGATAGACGGTGGTAATTATGCAGCCATGGACATTCATTGGCCAGATGTGTTGGACCTAGCAATAAATAGAGTAATTCCTAATAATTAGAAGCCTGGTAGTTATTGTGTAGGAGGATTGTTGACCTAGTTTTGGATTGATCTAATTTCTAGGCAATCAAGGTTGACTTTATCTTAATTATTGTTCTATTATGTTCAAGTCTGCCTATAGAATTAAGTTCTGATGTTCTTGAACTCATAACATTTCTTCCTTTTTGTTGAGAATTTGATCTTTATAAGAGATAATGAAGTATGGTTAATAGAGCTTTTCAACTTAAGGTTTCAACAAGGTTTAGCTTCATCTCACTTTTGCTCATGGAATGCCCTCTATAGGTTGCATCAGACCAACGCTTATATGATCTCCTAACCTTCATAGAAAGCTTGTACAATTGCCACTTAGATAGACCATTGGTTTGGTGCATTTTTTCTAAGAAGTTCCTTAGTCCTTTTCCCATGATTCCTGAATTTGTTCCCAGGAAGGCTCAGCAAATCCTGTGATGGTCCCTCATATAGTATTGGTTCGTCTATGGGAATAAAATTTCATTAAGAAATTTCATGTTGCATCTTTGCCCAGTCTGAATTGTTCTTCCAATATTGCCCAAGCCAGTACTTATGGTCTTATCTTTTAATGAAAATGGGAAACAAAAGGTCAGCTAAGGGAATCATCAGAAAAATTTAAAATTGCTTTTATCGTAAGAAGCAGATTTCTAAGAATTCATCAAGTTTGTAGGACTTCATTTGGTGTTCCCATAATAACTACGGAGCATCTGATCGTGTCGACTGATCTCATAGTGGCTAGTAGGGATATCAGGTAAGTGGATGCAAGGTTCGATGAGTTGTAAGTGGAAGGAATAAAGTATTCCTTCATGTTGCCTAGGTGGTTCATTCACGATTTCCAGCACATTTGATTATCTATCTTATATGAATTTGTCCTTTCAATTTCAGAATTTGGTTAATAGGTTGAGCTAAAAGCGTTATTTTACTACCATGCATGTACTAGTGCCAACTGATATATGGTTCAAGATATATATTTTGTTATTTTATAATTTTTTTAATTATTTATTATTTTACAGAAAAGAAGGAGAGAAGAAAGATGAGGGTTCTTAAATGAAAGATCCAAAGGAGTCTTAGATCTAGAGATGATAGAGAGGAAGAGTTTTCTTTGAAATATTCCCTAAGGCTTGACACTTAAAACACTCCTGACTAAAAGTATGGGCATCCTTAAATAATGTTGGCCAATAAAAACCACTCTGCAATACTTTGGCCGTAGTTTTTCGTCCAGAAAAATGTCCTCCACAAGCAAGGGTATGACAAAATTGTAAGATACTCCATTGTTCAGATTCAGGAACACATCTACGAATGATTTGATCAGCACAAATTCTAAAAAGCTCAGGATCTTCCCAAAAATAATATTTGATTTGAGCAAAGAATCGATCCTTTTCATTCTTAGACCAGCCATCAGGAATTTGTCCTATGACTAAGTAATTGACAATATTTGCAAACCAAGGAGTCTTTGTATGTGAAACTGTTAACAATTGTTCATCTGAAAAAGATTCTCTGATTGATACAGGTTCACTATCTTTAACTAGGATCCTAGACAGATGGTCTGCTACAACATTTTTAGATCCCTTCTTATCTCGAATTTCAATATCAAATTCTTGTAAGCAGTAAGATCCATCTAATTAATCATGGTTTAGCATCTTTCTTTGAGAGCAGGTATCTCAAGGCTGAATGATCCGAGTAAATTATGATTTTTGATCCTAATAGATATGATCTAAACTTTTCTAGGGCAAACACAATGGCTAGCAACTCTTTTTCAGTGGTGGTATAATTCATTTGTGCTTCATTCAGAGTTCTACTAGCATAATAGATCACTACAGGACATTTGTTTACCCTTTGGCCCTAGGACAGCTCCTATGGCAAAAGTCTGAGGCATCGCACATAATTTCAAAAGGTAGTGACCAATTAGGAGGTTGTATGATTGGAGCTTTGGTCACAGCTTCTCTTAAGATTTCATAAGCTTTAAGACAATTTTCATCAAAGTTAAAAGAAACATCCTTAGCGAGCAGATTACACAAAGGACGAGAAATTTTAGAGAACTCTTTGATGAAGCGACGATAGAATCCTACATGACCAAGAAAAGATCGAATTTGTTTGACAGAAGTGGGAGGAGGAAGTTTAGAAATTAGTTCAACTTTAGCTTTATCTACCTCAATCCCTTTCTTAGATACTATATGTCCTAAAACGATCCCTTCTTGAACCATGAAGTGGCTCTTTTCCCAGCTTAACACTAGATTAGCCTCAATACATCATTTTAATATTTTCTTCAAATTGTTGAGGCAACTCTCAAAAGATTCTCCAAAGACTGAAAAGTCATCCATGAATATTTCTAAGAAATCTCCTATCATGTCTGAAAATATTGACATCATGCACCTTTGAAAAGTTGCAGGTGCATTACATAATCCGAATGGCATTCTACGGAAAGCAAAGGTTCCATAGGGACATGTAAAGGTGGTCTTTTCCTGATCTCCTGGGATAGATTGCTACCTGATTGTATCCTGAGTATCCATCTAAAAAGCAAAAGTATTGTTGGCCTGCTAGTCTTTCTAGGATTTGATCGATAAAGGGTAAGGGAAAGTGATCTTTTCGGGTGGTTGTATTGAGTTTTCTATAATCTATGCAGACACGCCACCCAGTGGAAAGTCGTGTTGGTACTAAGTTTCCATGTTCAGTGCGGACAACCGTAAGTCCAGATTTCTTTGGAACAACTTGTGTGGGACTCACCCAGTGGCTGTCAGAGATAGGATAAATAATTCCAGCATCTAACCATTTAATTACCTCTTTCTTGACTACTTCTTGCATGTTAGGGTTAAGCCGTCTTTGCATCTCTCGAGTTGGTTTGGCATTATCTTCTGTATAAATATGGTGCATGCATATTGATGGACTAATTCCTTTTAAATCGGCGACGGTCCACCCTATGGCCTCCTTATATGTTTTTAGAATATTTACCAATTGGTTTTCCTGTTCAGTAGTTAAGTTGGAAGCAATTATTACTGGTAGGGTTTTCTTTGATCCTAAAAATACATACTTAAGTGATTCAGGTAAAGGTTTTAGTTCAAGTTGTGGTGGGGCCTGAATTGAAGGACGTAATGGTTCAATTTTTCGCTCGGGTAAGGGCTCAACTTTCACTGACCAAGGTAATGAATGTGATGGTTGAGGTGAATTAAGCAGGGCATTTACTTCCTGGGTTTGAGTTTCTTCAGTGGGTTCATCATCTTGCAGTAAATCTAAGGAGGAATTAGATTCAACTATTTCATCTATCTGATTGATTACAAAGCAGTCTTCCTCCTCTTGGGTGTACTTTGGGGTATTAAAAATATTAATTCTTACTTTTTGATTCCCAAAAGAAATGTCCATAGCTCCCATTTTACAGTTGATATTGGCATTGGCAGTTGCTAAGAATGGACGTCCTAAAATTATGGGATTTTGGTTCAGCTCTTGGGATGGTTCCATGTCAAGTATGAGAAAGTCTACAGGAAAATAACATTTGTCTACTCTAACTAGAACATCCTCAATCAAACCACGCGGTGTTTTTATAGATCTATCAGCTAATTGCAAAATAACTGATGTGGGTTTTAATTCTCCAATCCCAAATTTTTCATAAACCGAGGTTGGAAGTAGGTTTACACTAGCTCCTAAGTCTAGTAATGCTCGGTTAAAGGTTATACCTCCTATAACACATGAAATTAAGGGTGCACCAGGATCTTTCATCTTTTGAGGTATTGGATTTAACAGGACCGCACTTACATCCTCGGATAGCATAACTCTTTTGGTGGTTCGTGGCTCACGCTTTTGGGTGCAGAGTTCTTTAAGAAATTTAGCATAGGCTGGGACATGCTGAATTGCATCGAGGAGGGGTAAATTAATATGAACTTGTTTAAATAGTTCCATTAGCTCCTTGTTGCGTGCTTCTTGCTTTTTACGAGAAGAGCCTGCTTCTAAGGCCGAAGGGAATGGGGCTTTGGGTTTATATGTCTCAGGCTAATTCATCTGTTCTCTTCTTTTCTTTATCTATCTTATCAGTGTCAGTACCAGTCTTAAGCTCAGGTTCTTCTATATGATTATCCTCTTCTTCAAATTTCTCATCTTGGCTAACATCAGTATTGGCCTCTATCACCTGGTCTTGGTATGGGTCCTTAAGAATCCTACCACTTCTAAGTTCAGATATTGCTTTGGCATTTTCTAATTGGGGGTTCTTAGGTGGAATGTTAGATGGATGAGTAAATCCAGGTGGTTGATAGACATTGGATGGATTATTTTTAGGATTTGCAATTGGTTGGCTTGGTAATTGACCTGGTTCTCTCCTCATGCTAGACTCAGCTAATTGTCCTATTTGAGCTTCTAGCCTGGCAATTGATTGTTGTTGGCTTAGAATTAATTGTTGAAGTTGATTGAATTTATCATCGGCTAGATTGGTCTGTTGATGAGGAGGTGGGTATGAGGGCTGATTATAATGCAGTGGTTGAGAAGACTGACTAGGTTGTCCCTTATTATAGGCATAGTTCTGGTACTGGGGCCTATTTTGATAATTTTGAACTGGTGGGATTTGGGTCTGAGCCTGAGTCTGTTGTGGTTTCCAAGAGAAATTAGGATGGTTTCTCCAACCAGGATTATATGAATTTGAATATGGGTCATTAAGTGGTTTGGAGTAACCTTGAGCAGCTTGGACTTGTTCTTGGATAAGAGGTGGTAATTGTGCAGCCGTGGGACATTCGCTTACATGATGTGTTGGACTAGCACAAATAGAGCAAATCTCCTGATAATTAGAAGCTGGTGTGTATTGTGCAGGAGATTGTTGACCTAGATTTAGGAATTGATCTAATTTCTGGGCAATAAGATCGACTTTATCTAATTTTTGTGCTATTATGTTCAAGTCTGTCTTAGAATTAAGTTCTGGAGTTTTGATCTCATAAATTCCTGCCCATTTTTGTTGAGAAATTGATCTTTCATAAGAGGATAATGAAGCATGGTTAATAGAGTTTTCACTTAAGGTTTCAAACAAGGTATAAGCTTCATCCTCACTTTTGCTCATGAATGCACCTCCACAGGATGCATCAACCATCTGCTTATATTGATCTCCTAAACCTTCATAGAAAGCTTGTACAATTTGCCACTTAGATAGACCATGGTGTGGGCATTTTCTAAGAAGTTCCTTAAGTCTTTCCCATGATTCATGAATTTGTTCCCCTGGAAGCTGAGCAAATCCTGTGATGGCTCGCCTCATAGTATTGGTTCGTCCTATGGGATAAAATTTCTTAAGAAATTCATGTTGCATCTCTGCCCATGTTTGAATTGTTCTTCCTAATGTGCCAAGCCAGTACTTGGCTTTATCTTTTAATGAGAAAGGGAACAAGGTCAGTCTAAGGGCATCATCAGAAAAATTCTAAATTTTTACCGTAGAGCAGATTTCTAAGAATTCATCCAGATGTTTGTAAGGGTCTTCATTGGTGTTCCCATAAAAAGATGGGAGCATCTGGATTGTGGTCGACTTGATCTCATAGTGGCTAGCAGGGATATCAGGTAAGTGGATGCAAGTCGATGGGTTGTAGGTGGAAGGAATAAAGTATTCCTTCATCTGCCTAGGTGGTTCTTCATGATTTCCAGCCATTTGATTATCTGGTCTTAAATGAATTAGTCTTTCAATTTCAGGATTTGGTTTAACTAGGTCAGGTAAAAGCGATCTTCTACCGTGCATGTACTAGTGCAACCTGATATATGGTTCAAGATATATATTTTATTATTTTATTATTTTTTTTTTATTATTATTATTTTAAGAAAAGAAGAGAGAAAGAAAGAAGAGGGTTCTAAAGAAAGATCCTAAGGAGTCTTAAATCTAGAGATGATAGAGAGAAGAGTTAATTTGTGGTTTATGTTTGATGTTATTTAGCAAACAAGTTAGGCAATCAATCCTGACTAAGGGTTGTCTTAGGTCTAGATAGCTCCTAACTATGCCAAGATCACCTTCGAGCCCTCCAAGTAGAGGATTAGCCAATCAACTGGCCAGGTAAGTGTAAGGTCGGTGGGAGTCCCCCTGTTGCTTGCCTTAGACACCAATTGTGCTTGGCCAGGTAAGCAAATGGAACCAATTAAGTAACCACCTTCCTTCGGGCCCAAGTCATCCCTGAACCACTTTCCTAGACACCAGTCAAATTGATTAACCCTAACTTGGTTCAACTCTTAGGTTTCTTGTCCTATTGAGCTCGAATATCCTTAAGGGTTAATGTCTAATTGATTTTAAGAGTTAAGGTTTGGGTTAATGCAGGATGCTGGTTGGTTGTTTGTGGGCCAAGGAAGGGTGATCAAATCCCCAACCTTATCTTGTTTAATGGGTTGTGCCCTTAATTTGGTTTAATATGAATATGCAAAAAAAAAATTTTCAATCAAAGAGTTCTATGCAATTTAAACTAGATGCATGTAATTAATTGAATTTTTAAAAGGCTTACCTTGCCTCCAGCAATCACCAAAAATAAAATTGATATGATGGATGCTCTAAATAATTAGGGTTTCTAATCTTATGATGAGATTTTTAATTAGGTTTAAGTAGATAATTTTTAATTAATTTGAAAATAAAGTAAATATTAAAAATAAGGAAAGAGATTTAGGGTTTAGGGATGATCTCACCAAATAGGATTGAAAGTTTTGTTCGTGCCCTAATCTTCTTTGTTCTTTTCTTTTTTTTTAAAATTAAATAAGAAAAATAATTAGTAGGCAATAAAAAAAATCAAAAAAATGAGAAGATTTTAATTTTTATGCATTCTCAATAATGGTGCTAAAAACTTGATAAGAGCGCGATGTTGTCGTTAAGATACCATATTTATCAGTTTAAATCTAACTTTTTAAAATTAATTAAAAGTTATGAATAGAGTAGTGAGTCAGGCCGAATCCATAGAGAGGCAATGATTTAATTCTAAAATCTTTAAAATTTTTTATTTTATTTTATTTTATTTTATTTTATTTAAAAAAAAGAAAAGAAAGATTTTTTAAAAGAAAAAAAAAGTTGGAAAATAAATTTATAAATAAAAGTAGAATTTAAATTGTACAAAAATAAACTTGGTACTAAGATCTACTATTTAGATCTTAGCAGCTACTTGCAATAAAATTGAAGTATAATAAAGAATAATTAATTTAAAATGCTAGAATTGAAAAGAGCAATAAAGATTTCTTTATTAAAATTAAAACTTAAATTCAAAATTTAAATACAAGAGATTAAAAAGAAAAAGAAAGGAAAACTAGAAGGAGATCGCAGATTAGCGTAGGCATGGAGATGGTGTAGAAGATTGGCTCTTCTTCTCAGCACTGTAGCTTTGAAGCAACCTTCAACCCTTAGCTTGGCTTCCACCCTATACCTTAGCTTCCCTATCACCAGATCTATCCATTTCTAGAGGTCTGAGGTCCTTTTTATAGAGCTAGGAGGAGTGGAGGATTTTTCTCTAAGCGATGTGGGACAAAGAGCCTTTTTAATCATTAAAATATGAAGAAATCTGAGTAGAATTTAGATTAAAATAACTTTAAGACTAATCTGGTAAAGTCTGGTGAAATCTAGCCGTTCAATAGGAATCCAACAGACCAAAAATCATCAAAATTGGATGCATATCGACCCAAATTTGGTCGGATTAAATTTTGGCCATTGATCGTGCATTAATGGAGAAAATCTGGCTGTTGATTGTGCATCGTGAGTCTTGATCACCACCAAAAGCATTTTGGACCATCGAATCATCTCCTGGATTGAGCGCTGCCATTGGATGGCGATCTGCATGAAGCTTGAAGTAGAAAATTTCCTCCACCGTTCGATGATGACTACAAGCTACTACAACCATCTGATCTTATAATTACTATTCCCATGGACCGCGTGGACCGACTGCACCATACACCATAATGAATCAGCATCTCTGTCATCGAGTGAAAAGTTCAAAATGCTCTATGAGCCATGATAGATTTTCTGTAAACCCTTTAAGGGTCTAGATCCATCATGCGTCGCTCCATGATTCGCTAGTTTCTGCTGAGCTGGCGGTGCATGCCTAGATTATGGACCGACTGACGGCTTCCATGGCTGAGTCAGCTAGCATGGCTGGCATGGCATGCTGGCTTCGTCAACTTGGCTCGACATGCTTGGATGCGCCGACTGATATGGTGCGGCGGCTTGAGTCGGCTGAGTCATATGTTATTTTTCATTTAATTTTTATTTTATTTCTTTAAAAATTTATATCTTCTCCATTGTAGCTTCATTTTATGTGAAACTTATTTTGTTATGATTAAAAAAAAAGCTTTTTTTACTGATAATAAAATTTTATTTTTTATTTTTTATTATTTTTTAATTAATAAAAATATTAATTTCTTAAAAAATATATATAAATTGATTATTAATTTTTAAAAATTAATATAAATTAATTAATAAATTAATATTTTTATTGATGAATTTATGGTACTTATCAGGGAGCAATAGAATTTCAAGGCACTACAAATCCAATAAAGATAGAGAATTGGTTCCAAAAGATAGAAAGAGTATTTACATTAATAAAAAGTATAGATGAATAAAAATTAAGTATTGCTACTTTTCTGCTAGAAGGTCGAGCTCAACACTGGTGGAGACTTATATAAGTAGATAGTCACCAAATTTTACTGTTGCCTGGAGTGAATTTAGAAGATAGTTCTTTCAACAATATTTCTCAGTTGTATATCAGGATTAGAAGAGGAGAAAATATCTTAACTTAACCTAGGGAAAAATGTCAGTGGCAGAGTATGAAGTCAAATTTATAGAGTTATCTCATTTTGCCTTAGTCTTTGTAGTAGATGAAAAAGAAAAGTATAGATTATTTCAAGATGGGCTGCATTTAGAAATTAAAGCAAAAAAGAAATGTAGGAGTATGAAAGCTTTGCTCAATTAGTTCGAGGAGCTATTAAGATAGATGAGATTGAAAAAGAATTTTATAACAGAAGGTAGGAAAGAAGTAAGAGGAGTGCCCAAGGTTTTTCTCTTGGTTCAGGGGGAGGTCAGTCAAAGGGTTGTTACATTTGGACAGCCTAGTCAGAGTTTTAGAACATCAGTGGGATCAGGTATGGATTCTTTTACTTTCATCAGCCCCGAGCAGAGAAGAATAGAATAGAAATTCATGCCACATTCACCTGGAAGTAGGGTGTTTGGGAGAAGGGAGAATCAAGGCAATTTCGATAAGGGAGTTAGTCCAGTTGTAACTTTACCAAATCAAGCCCCTTAGTGAGTTAGTTGTGGGAGGTTTCATTTTGGAGAGTGCAGAAGGGGATTTAGGGGATGCTTTGAGTGTGGATAGATAGGACATCAAAGGAAAAATTGTCCTAGATTAGATCAAGCCAAAGGTCCTCCATTAGGTCCAGATATGTCTCAGGGATTTTCAAGTAGGGGAAGAAATTTTGGAACGGGTACTTCAATCCAGCAAGGAAGGACAAGTGTCAGTAAACAAGAAGTTACACCAGGCAGGTTGAGACCTGAGGCAAGGATGTTTGCGTTGTCTAGGTGAGAGGCACAGGCCACTCTTGATGTAGTGACTGGTAAGCTGTCTATTTGTGATCATGATGCCTATGTATTGATTGACCCTGGATCCACACATTCATGTGTGTCATCTGCATTTTCTATGCACATCACTGAAGAACAAAGCCCATTAAAATGTAGCTTGATAGTATCTATATGCCTGTAGGAAAGCCAATTGTTGCAAATCAGGTATTGAAGGGTTGTCTAGTTCAAGTGGGAGGACATGATTTGGTAGCGGATTTGATTCCCCTAGACATGCAAGAGTTTGATGCTATTTTAGGCATGGATTGGTTATCTGCTTACCGAGCAAAGGTAGATTATTTTAAAAAGGAAGTGAACTTTTAGATTTCAGATGGCAGGAGGGTATCCTTCTTAGGTGAACGCTGAGTACTTCCATCATGTGTTATTTCAGCTTTAACCGCTAGTAGATTACTTAGAAAAGGGTGTGAAGCCTATTTAGCATGTGTGGTGGATACAAAAATAAGTAAGCCAATCTTTGTAGACATTCCAGTGGTTTGTGAATTCCTAGATGTTTTTCCAAAAAAACTCACAGGGTTACCACCAAATAGAGAAATAGAATTTGGTATTGATTTGGTCCCAGGTACTACACTGATATTCGGGGCTCCATATAGAATGGCACTAGTAGAATTAAGGGAACTCAAGACTCAATTGCTAGAATTGCTTGACAAAGGGTTTATTAAACCAAGTATTTCACCTTAAAAAGCTCTGGTGTTGTTTGTTTAAAAAAAGGATGGCACTATGAGGTTATGTATTGATTATCGACAGTTTAATAAGGTAACCATTAGAAATAATTACCTGCTGCCATGTATTGATGATCTGTTTGATTAACTTCAAGGAGCCAAAGTATTTTAAAAGATACATCTTAGATCTAGGTATCACCAACTTAGAATCGGAGAAGCAGATGTATCAAAGACTGCATTTTGATCTAGATATGGTCACTATGAATTTTTAGTAATGCCACTTGGGTTGACTAATGCTCCTGCAGCTTTTATGGGCCTGATGAATCAAGTATTCCAATAGTTTTTAGATAGATTTGTAATTATTTTTATTGATGACATATTGATATATTCTAAAGACAAAGTAGAACATATGGAACACTTGAGAATTGTTTTGCAAGTACTTTTAGAAAAGCAATTGTATGCTAAACTAAGCAAGAGTGAGTTTTGGCAGAATAAAGTGATTTTTCTGGGTTATGTAATTTTTGTAGAGGGTGTTTTAGTAGATCCCTAGAATGTTGAGGCTATTGTAAATTGGGAGTCACCCACTAATCCTACTAAAGTAAGAAGTTTCGTTGGGTTAGCGGGCAATTATAGAAGGTTCATTAAAAATTTTTCTATGATTGCATCTCCAATGACAAAGTTAGTTAGAAAGAATACTAAATTTCATTGGAATGAGGAATGTCAAAAAAGTATGGATGAGTTTAAGAAAATATTAACTTCAGCTCTATTACTCACTCTTCCTTCCAGTGGGGGTGGTTATGTGATTTATAGTGATGCTTCTCATAAAGGATTAGGTTGTGTTTTGATGCAACATGAAAAGGTTATTGCCTATATTTCTCGACAGCTTAGACCACACGAACTAAATTATCTTACACATGATTTAGAACATGCTACTATGGTATATGCTTTGAAAACATGGAAACATTATTTGTATGAAGAAAAATGTCAAATCTTAACAGATCATAAGAGTTTAAAGTATGTGCTAACCCAGAAGGAGTTAAATTTGAGACAAAGGAGATGGATTGAGCTGATTAAAGATTATGATTGCACTATTGTGTATCATCTTGGAAAAGCTAATGAAGTAGCTGATGCATTGAGCTGAAAGTCCAATACTATCTTATCTCATATTAAAGCAGTGTATTTACCATTGATGATAGAGCTAAGGACACTGAAAGCTCAATTAGCAGTAAAAAATTCTAGAGCCTTATTAGCTAGTTTTTGGGTTAAGCCTACCCAAATAGATGAAATATATAAAGCTCAAGCTCGAGATCCTCAATTAAGAAAGATCATGAATGCTATACAGAATGGACTGCAATCAGATTTCATAATTAAATAGGATGGAACCTTGATGTTTAAAAATCATGTATGTGTGATAGGGATAGGGGATCTTTGTTGGAAATTATGTTCCAAAGTCAATCATCAGCCTATCGACGATTGAGCTATTTTATAATTATAATTAATTTATTAATTAATAAAAATATTTTGGCATCTTTTTCATCATAAGTTTATATCTTCTAATGAACTCCATTATTGTGATGAAGTTCTTAGGACTGTTTAGTTTCGATAAAGAGAGGATTTATCGATTAGTCTTTAAATGGGTTCACGATCAAATGATAGGTTGTTAATTAGGACAATAGCATCTATCGAGCTTAGGTCGCTATATTACATATAGTTTGGTTGTCCTCTTAATCAAGGAGTGTAGAGACACTGGTATGGAATACAGATAAGTTGTATGGATACATCATCATTGAACGTGACCAACTCCAATGAAGGAAAAATTCAGATTTTTTGGATTAGGTTCATTCAGATCTGATTGGATCAGGAGAGATATTTCAAAAAAAAAATTTTGAATCCAAATCAGATCTAAGATATTTTAGATCTAATTTAATTTTGTACCTTGTTATTGGGTAATCAGATTATCCTATGATGATTCTGCTAATTGTCTAAAGTTCTAGATCTAGCCACGCAAGTGCCTCACCTCTATCAGTATCCACTCGGACTGGATCTGAAGATTTTCTCTTTCTTTATCATCTTTCCAAATATTAGATCTGGATCTCTTTTGGAGGATCCTCAAAAGTATTTTTGAAGATCTAGAATCGTCTCTTGTAGCAGTGCTGCCTTCTTCTTTTTCCGTCACCATTCTCTTGCTTGGATCGCACCAAACTGGAGCCTAAATCTCCTTGGGCATGGAGAGGAGAGAGAGGACCTAAAGATGGCATGAAGGAGGGAGAGGGATGGCCTTGTGTCATAAGCTATGGATGATTATCTCTAAAGCTTGGTGTAGATAGGGTTTTTATAGATCCTACTGCGCCATGCAGTGCCACATCATCCCGGCCAATCACATCACCTCATGTAATTAGATCTAAATTTGATTGGTAGGATGGCATCATCTGATCCCATCAGATTAGAGGTCCCTCAAATCATCCTTAGGAGGCACCATGATTGGTCAAAGATTAGTCTTAGGCGCCTTCCTAAGTTGATTCCAAGAAGCAACCTGGAGTCCCATCTGTATGGCACTCCAAGCATCCCTATCCTTGGGCACATGCCTCCCTAGGCGTGCACCCCCTCTTTTCTATTTTCTAGCAAGGAGACAAGCCCCTATTTGCTCTCCTATGGGTGCATGACATATGGGCAGATGTTTAAATATCAAAGGTCAACATTTGACCAAAGTCAAAAGATAAGAATTAGCAAGTGATGGAAAATGACAGATGTTGTCATCAATTTATCACATAAATTAAGACAACCCTTTTCTATGCTAGACAAGCTCTAGTCAGACCAAGTAAAGGTACCTAAGTGAGTACAAACACATTTGGCTCAGTCAAGATAACTTTTAATGATAGTAGAAGGAGAACATTAGGTTCAATCGTGTGCTAGCACGATTTTCTTGAACCAAATTGAATCTAATTCAAATCAATTGAACTGGATTAGTCCAATTGACGATATCTAGATCGAAACACTTGTTTGTGTGATCTAGTTAGGTTCAGTTCTATATAGTAATGGGATATGTCATGATCTCTATCATCGTCATCATCGGAACACCTTTCGATGGATCAAAACTCTTCTGATTCATACAACTAGAATGATCGATCATCCAAATCATTCTAATTGCTCTAAAAATCCACCAATGACACCTAGCAATATATGGTGGCAATCCATCAGAGCTAAAAATTAATCTCTCGATACAGCTACCTATGTGATTAAGTTCTTCTATCTTGAGCCCCGATCAGATTAGGGTTAAGGTGAACTCGTCAAACCCTAATTCTTGTCATACGATTTAATCGTTTGATTCAAGTCCGATGTGAAAACCTTAATAGAAACTCTTTCTATTATTTCACTCTACCATGGCCATGGGCTTATGGACTTGATTCTCATGATCATCATAGGGCTGTTCCTCTTCTATCGAGGTAGATAGATATTTTCTTAGTGCAATCCAATTCCTAAAATGAACATGCTATAGCCAACATACACCTCAGAATTTCGAATGGCTAGGAGACTGAGTCATGGTGTAGTCAAACTATAACATCCTCAAGGTGAACTATTGATGCACCTCAGATCAAAGAACCAGACACACCACTGCAGCTATGAGCCAGTCATTAACGAGAAGGTAGACTTCCTTATGACTGCTCGAGGTGGTCACGCTCAGTGCCCTCATTCTCTAACGAGTACCTGTACTCTCTCTTCGGTGTTTCTACACCGTAGACTCAAGACTCATCTACTATAAAAAAGTGATTGTACACCAACCTTCTGGATCAATCACCATCCACATGATGATCCTACAGTCGGGAGCATTTTATGAGTTAATAATGAAAATTCTTATCTTAAATTTTCATCACTTGAAAATAAGAATTATCATTATCATTAACTCAAGGGATGTATCATAGACACTAAATACATATTTATAATAAAAAATAACCTATTTTATTATTTATAGTCAAAATTATAATTTTGCCTCTAGAAGTGTATTACAAGTGTCAGTCAATTCTGGCTTCTAGGGAACACATATCTAACAAACTCCCACTTAACCTAAAGCTAATTGGCTACAAATCTAAGTCCCACCTTCTCAAGGTGGGCTTTGATCTTTTGCTGGCCCAACTGCTTTGTGAGTGGATCCACCGCATTATCTGCAGAGTTGACTCTCTTGACCTTGACATAATCCTTCTCGAGGTAATCGTGGATGTGATGGTATCGCTGCTCGATGGGCTTGAATTTTTGGTGAGACCCCAGCTCCTTAGCAAGGGCTATGGCACCATTATTATCACAGTATAGAGGAATGGCATCTGATGGCATTACTCTGATCTCTATGACAAACTTCTTATACCAGAATGCCTCCTTCGTAGCTTTTGATGCAGCAATGTATTCTACTTCCATGGTGGAATCTGCTATCATAGTCTGCTTGGAACTCATCCAACTGACAGCACCACCATTACACACAAATAGACTTTCAGATGTCGACTTTTGATCATCTACATCAGACACAAAATTTGACTCTGTATACCGTTGGACTTGGAGTTCTCCATTACCAAAGACCAATAACATATCATTAGTTCTTCTCTAGTACTTAAGGATACATTTCACAGAAGTCTAGTATTCTTCATCTGGATTTGACTGATATCTGCTTGTGACACTCACAGCATGGGCTATATCAGGTCGTGTACATAACATGGCATACATAAGGCTCCCAACTGCTGAAGCATAAGGGATCTTGCTCATGCGTTCTATTTTTTAAAGCATGCTTGGGTAATCTTCTTGGAAAGATGAATGCCATATCTAAAGGGTATCAAACCCCTCTTAGAGTTTTCCATGCCAAACCTCTTTAGCACCTCCTCTATGTACATCTTCTGTGAAAGTCCTAGCATCCTATTTGGTCTATCTCTATAGACCTTAATTCCTAGAATAAAGGATGCTTCACCTAGGTCTTTCATGGAGAATTCTTTAAATAACCATATTTTAACTATGGTTAATATGGGAATATCATTCCCAAAAAGGAGGATATCATCCACGTACAATACAAGAAAGACAACAGCACTCCCACTGACCTTTTTGAAGATAGATGGTTTCTCATCATTCTTGATGAAACCAAACAATTTGATCACATCATTGAAATGAGTATTCTAGCTCTGAGATTCTTGCTTAAGCCTGTATATGGACCTTTGTAGCGTGCATACCTTATGATCAACATCACTGGATGTGAAACCTAGAGGCCGTTTCATATAGATATCTTCCTCAAGGTATCCATTTAAGAATGCCATTTTAATGTCCATTTGTCATATTTCATAATCAAAATAGGCTACAACAGCAAGCAATGTGCGGATGAATTTCAGCATACCTACTGGTGAAAAGATATCCTGATAGTCAATGCCTTCGCGTTGACAATATCCTTTTTTCACTAATCTAGCTTTGAATGTCTCCACATTTCCATCTACACCAATCTTTCTCTTGTAGATCCATTTACACCCAATAGGTACTATACCTTCTGGTGGATCTACCAAAGTTCAGACTTTGTTTGAGTGCATCGAGTCAATTTCTGACTTTATTGTCTTTAACCATTTCTTGGAGTCGATATTCAATATTGCCTCGTTATAGGTTTTGGGATCATCACCATGAACTCCATTACCTATGAGGAATATTTTTTCTATTTTCTCTAAAATAGTACCTAAGTACCTCTCAGGAGGATCGAAAATCTTTTTCGATCTATGAGGTGGAGGATGTAGTGATTGTATTGGCTCAACCTAATTTGGTTTCATTTGGTCCTCAGCTCGTTGCTCTTGTAAGACTTTCTCATTGAGTTCGATCTACTTTCCAATGCCGTTGTCTTGAATAAATTATTTCTCAAGAAGGATGGCATGTCGACTCATAATCACATTATGATCTTCTAAAATGTAGAAATAATATCCTAATGATTCTTTAGGATATCCTATAAATCGAGCTTTAAAGGATCTAAAGTCTAACTTATCCGCTTGTTGTCTTTTGACATGAGCCAGACAACCCCAAATTCTGAGATGACTTAGACTTGGTTTCTTACCATATCATATTTCATATGGTGTGGTAGGAACGATTTTAGAAGGAACCCTATTCAGTAAGTATATTGTATTTAACAAATAGTATCCTCAAAAAAAATCAAGAAGATCTATGAATCTCATCATGGATTGGACCATATCTAATAGGGTCCAGTTCCTCCGTTCTGAAACTCCATTGAGTTGAGGTTTTTCAGGTGAAGTCCATTGAGAGACTATGCCATTTTTCTTGAGATAGTCCAAAAATTCTCGAGTAAGGTATTCACCTCCTCGATCTGATCGAAGAATCTTAATGGGTTTTTCAGTTTGCTTTTCTACTTCATGTCTGAATTTCTTGAACTTTTCAAAAGCTACAGATTTGTTTCTCATAAGATACACATGTCCATACCTAGATAAATAATTGGTAAAGATTATGAAGTAGACAAAGTTGTCTTTTGCCGGCACATCAAATGGACCACACACATTAGTATGTACTAGGGCAAGAAGATCCGTGGCCCTTTCCCCATGTCCTACAAAAGAAAGCTTAGTTATTTTGTCATAAAGATAAGATTCACAAATTGGATATGATCCGAAAGTCAACAGACTCAATAGTCCGATCTTCTCCAATTTGTTAACCCTATCTTCTGCTATATGACCTAGTCATCGGTGCCATAGATACCTATCGTTTGGACTATCCCTAGATCGTTTTATGACATTCACATTTTGCTCGATATTAAAAATAGATACATCAATATGTAATTGATAAAGATCGTTAATAAGAAAACCACTTACAATTTTATTTCTTTCATAAAGAATGTTATAATGGTCCTTAAGAAAACTAACTACATAGCCTTATAGTGCTAGGCATGAAATAGAAATCAAATTTCTGCTTGCTAGAGGCACATAATAACAATCTTTTAATACTAAGTTCAAACCCGATGGTAGTCAAAGAGGGTATGTTCCCATGGCTATGACAGCAACTCTTGCTCCATTTTTGATGCATAGGATCATCTCACCATCCCTTAGCCTCTTGCTATCCTCAAGGTCCTGCATAAAAGTGCACAAATGAGCACTACAACTAGAGTCAAGCATCCAACTGGATGCAGAAGAAATCATAAGGTTAGACTCAATAATGAGCATACCTCCAGAATGACCTCCCTCCTTCTTTTTCTTTAGGGTGGTCAGGTAAGTAGGATAGTTCCGCTTCTAGTGGCCATCATTGTTGCAATGAAAATACTTTCCTTTGTCAGCAGCATTCTTCTTCAGCTCTGCCTTTTCTTCTTTCCTCCTTTCACCTTTTGCTTTTTCACAGACTTCTTCTTCTTTTTAAAAGACCTTCTCTTAGAAGAAATTCGTTCCATAGAAAGCATTGAGCCTTTAGAACCTTTCATGGAAAGCTCAGCAGTAACCTGAAGGGAAAATCCTGATTTCTTGATTCAGGTTCGTTCAGATCTGATTGGATCAAGAGAGATATTTCAAAAATTTCTCTTATTAATCTAGATCAGATCTAAGATGTTTCAAATCTAATTTTATAGATCTAATAAATAAAAATAAAAATAAATTAAATCTAATTTAATTTATACCTTGATGTTGGGTAATTAGATTATCCTTTGATGATCCTGCTATTTGCCTGAGGTTCTGGATCTAGCCATGCAAGCGCCTGGCCTCTACCGGTATCCACTTAGGCTAGATCTAGAGATATTCTCCTTCTTTATCACCTCTCCAAATATCAGATCTAAATTTAATTTATAGAATCTTCAAAACTCCTTTCGAAGATCTGCAGTCATCTCTACAGCAGTGCTGCCTTTTTTTCTTTCTCATCATCTTTCTCTTGCTTGGATCGCACCAAACTGGAGCCCAAAATTTCTTGGGCGTGGAGAAGAGTGAGAAGACTAGAAGTTGGCATGGAGGAGGGAGAGGGGCATCCTTGGGGCATGGGCTAAGAGAGAACTCTATAAAAGTTAGGCACAAATAGGGTTTATATTGACCCTGCTACGCCATGTAGTGCCATTTCATCCCGGCCAATCACGTTGCTTCGTGCAATCAGATCTAAATCTGATTGGTGGGATGACATCACCTGATCTAATTAGATGAGAGCCCCCTTAATTCATCCTTAGATGATGCCTAAGACTGGTCAAAGTCTATTCCTAGGTGCCACCTAACTAGAATCCCAGAAGCAACCTAGAGTCCCATATATCCCTATCCATGGGCGCACACCTCCCTAGGCTTGTGCCCCCTCCTTTCTAATTTCTAGCAAGAGGACAAGCCCCTATTTGCTCTCCTATGGGTGCATGACACATGGGCAGATGTCTAAGTGTCAAAGGTCAATGTTTGACCAAAGTCAAAGTCAAGAATTAGCAGGTGATAAAAAATGGCAGGTGTTGTCTAAAATTTATCTCATAAATTAAGACAATCTTTTTCTAATCTGGACAAGCTCCAGTCAGACCAAGTAAAGGTACCGAAGTGAGCACAAATATATTTGGCTCAATCGAGATAACTTTTAATGATAGTAGAAGGAGAATGTTAGGCTCAATCATGTGCTAGCACGATTTCCTTGAACCTAATTGAATATTATTCAAATCAATTAAACTAGATTAGTCTAATTGATGATATCCAGATCCAAACCCTTGTTTGTGTGACCTAGTTAGGTTCAGTTCTATATGGTAATGGGATATGTCATGATCTCTATCATCGACATCATCGAAACTCCTTTCGATGGATCAAAACTCTTCTGATTCGAACAACTAGAATGATCGATCATCTAAATCATTCTAATTGCTCCCAAAATCCATCAGTGACACCTAGCAGTATATGGTGGCAACCCATCAAAACTAAAAATGAACCTCTTCGATGCAGCTACCTATGTGATTAAGTTCTTCTATCTTGAGCCCTCGATCAGATTAGGGTTAAGGTGAACTCATCAAACCCTAATTTCTGTCATATGATTTAATCATTCGATTCAAGTCCGATGTGAAAACCTTAATAGAAACTCTTTCTATTATTTTACTCTACTATGGCCATGGGCTTATGGACTTGATTCTCATGATCCTCATAGGGTTGCTCCTCATCCACCGAGGTAGATAGGTTTCCTCTTGGTGCAATCCAATTCCTACAATGAACATACTATAGCCAACATACACCTCAAGATTCTGAATGGCTAGAAGATCGAGTCATGGTGTAGTCAAACTATAACACCCTCAAGGTGAACTATCGATGCACCTCAAGTCAAAGAACTAGACACACCACTGTTCGAGTCAGTCATCAGTGAGAAGGTAGACTTCCTTATGACTGCTCGAGGTGGTCACGCTCAGTGCCCTCATTTTCTAACGAGCACCTATACTCTCGCTCTGATGTCTCTACACCGTAGACTTAAGACTCATCTACTATAAATAAGCAATTGTACACCAACCTTGCAGATCAATCACCATCCTCATGATGATCCTACGGTCGGGATCATTTTATGAGTTAATAATAAAAATTCATGTCTTAAATTTTCAACTCTTGAAAATATGAGTTATCATTACCATTAACTCAAGAGTTGTGTCAGAGATACTAAATACACATTTATGATAGAAAATAACCTATTTTATTATTTATAGTCAAAATTATAATTTTGCCCTTAGAAGTGTATTACAAGTGTCAGCCAATTCTAGCTTCTGGGGCACACATATCTTACAAACTCCCAGTTGATCTAAAGCCAATTGGCTACAAATCTAAGTCCCATCATCTCATGGTGGGTTTTGATCTTTTGTTGGCCTAATGGCTTTATAAGTGGGTCCACTGCATTATCTGCGGAGTCGATTCTCTTGACGTCGACATAATCCTTCTCGAGGTAATCGCGGATCAGGTGGTATTATTGCTCGATGTGCTTGGATTTTTGGTGAGACCTTGGCTCTTTAGCTAAAGCTATGGCACCGTAGTTGTCACAGTATAAAGGAATGACATCTGATGGCATCACTCTAATTTTTATGACAAACTTCTTGGACCAAAATGCCTCCTTCACAGCTTCTGATGCAACATGTATTCTGCTTCTTTGATGGAATTTGCTATCACAGTTTGCTTGAAACTCTTCTAACTGACAGCACCACCATTATACACAAACAGACTCCCAGATGTCAACTTTCGAACATCTACATCGGACATAAAATTCAAGTCTGTAAATTCCTAAACTTGGAGTTCTCCATTACCAAAGACCAATAACATATCCTTAGTTCTTCTTAAGTACTTAAGGATACATTTCATAGAAATCCAGTGTTCTTCATCTGAATTTAACTGATATCTGATCATGACACTCACAGCATGGGCTATATCAGGTCATGTACATAACATGGCATACATAAGGCTCCTATTGCTGAAGCATAAAGGATCTTGCTCATGCATTCTATTTCCTCAGGTGTGCTAGGGCACAACTTCTTGGAAAGATGAATACCATGTCTGAACGATACTAATCCCCTCTTAGAGCTTTCCATGCTAAACCTCTTTAGCACTTCCTCTATGTACATCTTCTATGAAAGTCCTAGCATCCTATTCGGTCTATCTCTATAGACCTTAATTCCTAGAATAAAGGATGCTTCACCTAGGTCTTTCATGGAGAATTCTTTGAATAACCACATTTTAACTGTGGTCAATAAGAGAATATCATTCACAATAAGGAGGATATCATCCACGTACAATACGAAAAAGGTAACAATGCTCCCACTGATCTTTTTGAAGACACATGGCTCCTCCTCATTTCTGATGAAACCAAATAATTTGATCACATCATTAAAACAAGTGTTTCAGCTTTGAGATGCTTGCTTAAGTCCATATATGGACCATTGCAGCTTACATACCTTATGATCAGCATCACTGGATGTGAAACCTAGCGGCTATTCCATATAGATATCTTCCTTAAGATATCCATTTAAGAATGCCATTTTTAAGTCCATTTGCCATATTTCATAATCGAAATAGGCTGCAACAGCAAGCAATATGTGGATGAATTTTAGCATAGCTACTGGTGAAAAGGTTTTCTGATAGTCAATGCCTTCGTGCCGACTATAACCTTTTGCCACTAATCTAGCTTCGAATGTCTCCACATTCCCATCTGCACCAATCTTTCTCTTGTAGATCCATATACGTCCAATAGGTACTATATCTTCTGGTGGATCTACCAAAGTCCAGATTTGGTATGAGTGCATCGAATCAATTTCTGACTTCATTGCCTCTAGCCATTTTTTGGAGTCAATATCCGATATCATCTTGCTATAGGTTTTGAGATCATCACCATGAACCCCATTACCTACGACGAATATTTTCTCTATTTTTTTTGAAATAGTATCTAAGTACCTCTCAGGAGGACAAAAAATTCTTTTCGATCTATAAGGTGGAGGAGCTAGTGATTGTGTTGGCTCAACCTGATTTGGTTCCAATTGATCCTTAGCTCGTTGTTCTTGTGAGACTTTCTCATTGAGCTTGATCTGCTTTCCAATGCCGCCATCTTGAATAAACTATTTTTCAAGAAAGATGGCATGTTGACTCACAATCACATTGTGATCTTCTGGAATGTAGAAATAATATCCTAATGACTCTTTAGGATATCCTATAAATCGAGCTCTAAAGGACCTGAACTTGTTGTCTTTTGACATGAGCCGGACAACCCCAAATTCTGAGATGACTCAGACTTGATTTCTTACCATGCCATATCTCATACGGTGTGGTAGGAATGATTTTAGAAGAAACCCTATTCAGTAAATATATTGAAGTTAACAAAGAATATCCCCAAAGAAAATCAGGGAGGTCTGTGAAGCTCATCATGGATCGGACCATATCTAATAGGGTTCGATTTCTCCATTCTGAAATTTCGTTGAGTTGAGGTATTTCTGGTGGAGTCCATTGAGAGACTATGCCATTTTTCTTGAGATAGTCTAGGAATTTTTGACTAAGGTATTCACCTCCTCGATCTGATCGAAGAACCTTAATGGGTTTTTCAGTTTATTTTTCTACTTCATGTCTGAATTCTTTGAACTTTTCAAAAGCTTCAGACTTGTGTCTCATAAGATACACATACCCGATACCTAGACAGATCATCGGTACAAAGGTAATGAAGTAGACAAAATTGCCTCTAGCCGGCACATCAAATGGGCCGCACACATCAGTATGTACTAGGGCAAGAAGATCTGTGGCCCTTTCCCCATGTCCTATAAAAGGGAGTTTAGTCATTTTGCCATGAAGACAAGATTCATAAAGTTGGATATGACTCGAAAGTCAATGGACTCAATAGTCCAATTTTCTCTAATTTGTTAACACTATCTTCTACTATATGACCAAGTCTTAGGTGCCATAGATACCTATCGTTTAGACTATCCCTAGGTCATTTTATGGTATTCACATTTTGCTCAATATTAAAAATAGATACATCAGTATGTAACTGGTAAAGACCGTTAATAAGGAAATACTTACAATTTTATTTCTTTCATAAAAAATGTTACAATGGTCCTTAAGAAAACTAATTACATAGTTTCTAGTGCTAGGCATGAAATAGAAATCAAATTTCTGCTTGTTGCAGGCACATAATAATAGTCTTTTAAAACTAACTCTAAACCAGATGGTAGTCGAAGAGGGTATGTTCCCACCGCCATGGCAGCAACTCTTACTCCATTTTTGATGCATAGGATCATCTCGCCATCCCTCAGCCTCCTGTTATCCTTAAGACCCTGCATGGAAGTGCATAAATAAGCACTAGAATCAAAGTCAAGCACCCAACTAGATGCCGAAGAAACCATAAGGTTAGACTCAAAAACGAGCATACCGATAGAAGGACCTGCCTCCTTCTTATTCTTCTGGATGGCCAGATAAGCAGGGCACTACTGCTTTTAGTAGCCGTCATTGTTGCAATGGAAATACTTTTCTTTGTCAGTAGCCTTCTTCTTCAGCTCTATCTTTTTCTTCTTTTCTCCTTTCACCTTCTGCTTTTTCACAGACTTCTTCTTCTTTCCAAAAGACTTTCTCTTGGAAGAAGTCTATTCCATAGCAAGCACTGAGCCTTTAGAATCTTTCATAGAAAGCTCAGCAGTAACCACCATATTCATAAGTTCGGCCAGAGAATTTTGAAGTTTATGCATATGGTAGTTCATGATGAACTGCCTATATGCATCAGTCAAGAATTACATAATTATATCATTCTACAGATCTAGATCCAACTTTACTCCGAGCTTCTCAAGCTCTTCCAAGTCCTTGATCATCATTAGATAATGATCTTGGACTGACTACCCATCATGCATTTTAGCCTTGAAAAGTCGTTTAGTGACTTAATACTTGGCTGCGTGACTCTGTTCACCAAACATCACTTGTAGGTGAGCCAATATTTGGTTGGCAGTCCTGATATCTTGATGTTGGCACTGAAGTTCATCAGACATCGAGCCCAACATATAATATCTGACCTTGTTATCTTCGTCCATCCACTTATCAAGGGATGCTCTTTGTTCAGTGGATGGACGAGCTGGTAAGGTGAAGGGTCCTGATCTAACACATGAGTTAACTTCTCAGAATCCAAAATAATTTTGATGTTCTGGAGCCAATCCTTGTAATTGGGTCCGATCAATCTATGGGTGTCCAGGATACGTGCTAGTGTGTTGGACACAGACATTTTTCTAATAGAGAGTCAAAGTTTCTAGTTAGATATTGTAATTAAGACTCGACCAATTTATTTAGGGCTTTTATTTTTAAATAAATTAGCTTCCACTATTTTCTCAGATCTCTACACTTTCTCTATAGAGATGCAAAAATCTTCATGATTAATGATTTTTAGTGGGTGGTGTGGTCCCACCAACTGACTTATCACCTCACCTAACAATTATTGATGATGGATTAGCCAATGAGTGAACAACTCTTGTTCAATCATTCTCTAATCATGGTGTATCCAAACTTATTCTCTAATTCATGAATCTTACTGTGTCCGAAATATTGATCCACTCCTTGGTTAAGTCAGACCCACCATTTGCATAGATTGGATTCCTAATTGAGTCTCTCACCATGTCTAAAATATTGAGCCCAATCCATCCTTCAGCCCGTAGTATCCAATGCCTAAAAGACATGGTTGCATCTTTTCGATGCAATTAAACTACTGTAACCAGCCGAGAATAATTAATCCCAGGAAAGGCCCACACATCTACAATGGTGGAAGATCTTAGACTTAATCTTTTCTTAGGGAGATTTGATTTAGGTCTCATTAAACTAGACTTGACATAGTCATAACCATTATGACTAATCTAGTGGCATGAGTTAGCTCGGATTATTGACCACCTTAGATCAGAACTGAGCCAACAAATATGGCCAGATAAATGAGATCGGTGGAAGGAATATGCCATTAACTCGATAAGAATGCATTCGAGTCGAGTAGCTCCCAATTAAAAACCAATCGACCGTATCTGTCAAACTTGCCTTAGACACCAAATTATTGAGTCAGAATCAATTGGGTTAGCCTACAATCCAGACTCTAACCACTGAGCCTAATTAGTCTTAGCTTGATCGATCACTCACGTGACTCAATCTTGACCCAGACTTAAATCCTATTAGGTTGGTCAATTTAAGCACTGTTGATCCCATCTAACCAACTCTTGATTCGATTTGATCAACCGCTTAGACCTAATTGAGCTACCCAAGCCCGAACCCAATATTATGAATATGTCTTAGATCTAAAATTCTCAATTTTAGACTTAATTAATATTTTATAATCTTAATTCTTATTTAAGTTTAGGATTCATAAATAAAATATATATTTTTTAAATCCTAAGATTTTAGGATCTAGGGTTTTGCAGAAAGTAAGTTCTTGATTTCTGATTAAGGACAAACATGCAGCATCCCTACACATTATAAGAACAACCTATCGAATGAAAGGAGAGGGCATTTAAATTATACTTTATTCTTCTGACTGGACGGTCAAGGGGAACGTCTTAATCAGAAATATACAAAATTACAAAACTAGTTAGATTTACATCATATATCTCATATACAAAAATTAATTTAACTATAAACATATTTTGCATACATCTCATGTATCATATCATACATGTTTTTAGATCTAAATTATCTCATAATTATCTAAAAAATTAGATTTAAATTGATCACATCAAAATAAATTCTAATCTAGATAATTATGTAGAACTATTCTACAATTAGTCTAAACATGCATTCATCATATCTCATATGATCCAAAAATTAAATAATTTTATTTTTTACTTTTTTGATCTTATTATAATAATTATAATATCAAAAAAGAGTAAATAAATAGATCTAAAATTATAACTTAATCAAATTAAATTTTGAACATGAAAGACTGTATAAAACAGTTCTATTTTATAACTAGTCATGCATCTTCTAAAATATAGATCTAAATTATTTAATTTTAATTTTTCTAGTTTTAGATCTAATCACATCTCATGTAATATCTAAAATCTTCTAATTAATAGATCAAAAATAGATTTAAATTGGATCTAAATAATTTTTAGAATCTGGCTCTGATACTAGTTGAAGAAAAAATCCTAATTTCTCGGTTCAGATTTGTTTAGATCTGATTGGATCAAGAGAGATATTTTAAAAAAAAAAATTTTAAATCTAGATTAGATTTGAGATATTTCAAATTTAATTTTATAAATCTAATAAATAAAATAAAAATAAATTAAATCTAATTTAATTTATACCTTGATGTTGGGTAATTAGATTATCCTTTGAAGATCCTGCTGTTTGCCTATGATTCTGGATCTAGCCATGCAAGCACCTGATCTCTACCGATATCTACTTGGACTGGATCTGGAGATCTTCTCCTTCTTTATCACCTCTCCAAATATCAATCTAGATCTGATTTGGAGAATCTTCAAAACTTCTTTCGAAAATCTGCAGTCGTCTCTGCAGTAGTGCTGCCTTCTTTCTTTCTCATCACCTTTCTCTTGCCTGGATCGCACCAAACTCGAGCCCAAAATTTCTTGGGCATGGAGAGGAGAGAGAGGACCAAAAGTTGGCATGGAGGAGAGAGAGGGGCAGACTTTGGGTATGGGCTAAGAGATAACTCTATAAAAGTTAGGTGCAGACAGGATTTATATAGATCCTACTGCGCCATGCAGTGCCACATCATCCCGACCAATCATGTTGCTTTGTGCAATCAGATCTAAATCTGATTGGTGGAATGACATAACCTGATCAAATCAGATGAGAGCCCCCTTAATTCATCCTTAGATGGTGCCTAAGATCGGTCAAAGTCTATTCCTAGGTGCCACCGAAGTAGAATCTAAGAAGCAACCTGGAGTCCCATCCGTATAGGACTCCAGGCATCCCTATCCATGGGCGCATGCCTCCCTAGGAATGTGCCCCCTCCTTTCTAATTTCTAGCAAGGGGATAAGCCCTTATCTGCTCTCCTATGGTTGCATGGCACATTGGCAGATGTCTAAGTGTCAAAGGTCAATGTTTGACCAAAGTCAATGTCAAGAATTAGCAGGTGAGGAAAAATGGCAGATATTGTCTCAAATTTATCTCATAAATTAAGATAATCCTGTTTTGATCTAGGCAAGCTCTAGTCAGATCAAGTAAAGTTACCTGACTGAGCACAAACATATTTGGCTCGGTCCAGATAACTTTTAATGATGGTAGAAGGAGAACGTTAGGCTCAATCGTGTACTAGCATGATTTTCTTGAACATACTTGAATCTTATTCAACTCAATTAAACTAGATTAATCCAATTGACGATATCTAGATCCAAACTCTTATTTATGTGACCTAGTTAGGTTCAGTTTTGTATGGTAATGACATATGTCATGATCTCTATCATCGACATTATCGAAACTCTTTTCGATGGATCAGAACTCTTCTGATTCAAACAACTAGAATGATCGATCGTATAAATTATTCTAATTACTCTAGCTAGCAGTATATGGTGGCAACCCATGAAAACTAAAAATGAACCTCTCGGTGCAGCTACCTATGTGATTAAGTTCTTCTATCTTGAGCCCCGATCAGATTAGGGTTAAGGTGAACTTGTCAAACCCTAATTTCTATCTATGATTTAACCATTCGATTCAAGTCCGATGTGAAAACCTTAATAGAAACTCTTTCTATTATTTCACTCTACCATGGCCATGGGCTTATGGACTTGATTCTCATGATCCTCATAGGGCTACTCATTCACCGAGGTAGATAGATTCCATCTTGGTGCAATCCAATTCCTATAATGAACATGCTATAGCCAATATACACCTCAGGGTTCTGAATGGCTAGGAGATCGAGTCATGGTATAGTCAAACTATAATACCCTCAAGGTGAACTATCGATGCACCTCAAGTGAAAGAATCAGACACACGATTGCAGCTTTGAGTCAGTCATCGACGAGAAGGTAGACTTCTTTATGACTGCTCGAGATGGTCACTATCAGTACCCTCATTCTCTAATGAGTATCTGTACTCTCCCTTCGATGTCTCTACACCATAGACTCAAGACTCATCTACTATAAAGAAGTGATTGTATACCAACCTTCTGGATCAATCACCATCCTCATGATGATCCTACGATCCTGAGCATTTTATGAGTTAATAATGAAAATTCATGTCTTAAATTTTAACTCTTAAAAATTTGAATTATCATTACCATTAACTCAAGGGATGTATCACAGACACTAAATACACATTTATGATAAAAAATAATCTATTTTATTATTTATAGTTAAAATTATAATTTTGCTCTTAGAAGTATATCACAAGTGTCAGCTAATTCTGACTTCTAGGGCATACATATCTAACATAACCAGCATGTTCATAAGTTTGGCTAGGGAATTTTGAAGTTTATGTGTATGGTAGTTCATGATAAACTGCCCATATGCATCAGTCAAGGATTGTAGAATTATATCATTCTACAGATCCAGGTCCAACTTCACTCCAAGCTTCTCAAGCTCTTTCAAGTCCTTGATCATCATTAAATAATGATCTTGGATTGACTGCCCATCATGCATTTCAGCCTTGAATAGTTGTTTAGTAACTTGATTTTTGGCTGCATGACTCTGTTCACCAAACATCTCTTATAGGTGAGCCATCATTTGGTGGGCAATCTTGATATCTTCATGTTGGCGCTGAAGCTTATCAGATATCGAGTCCAACATGTAATATCTAGCCTTATTATCTTCGTCCGTCCACTTGTCAAGAGACACTCTCTATTCAGCGGATGGACGAGCTGATAAGGTGGGAGGATCTTGATCCAATACATGAGTTAACTTCTCGAAACCTAAATTAATTTTGATGTTCTGGAGCCAATCCTTATAATTAAGTTTGATTAGTCTATGGGTGTCCAGGATACATACTAGTGGGTTGGATGCAGACATTTTTCTATAGAGAGTCAAAGTTTCTAGTTAGATATTATAATTAAGACTTGACCAATTTATTTAGGAATTTTAATTTTAAATAAATTAGCTTTCACTATTTTCTTAGATTCCTACACTTTCTCTGTAGAGATGCAAAAATCTCCATGATCAATGATTTCTAGTGGGTGGTGTGGTCCCCACCAACTGACTCATCACCCCACCTAAAAGTTATTAATGATGGATTAGCCAAAGAGTGAACAACTCTTGCTCAATGATTCTCTAATCATGGTGCACCCAAACTTGATCTCTAATTCATAAATCTCATCATGTCCGAAATATTGATCCACTCCTTAGTTAAGTCAGACCCACCATTTGCACAGATTGGATTTCTAATTTAGTCTCTCACCATATCTAGAATATTGAGTCCAATCCATCCTCTAGCCCATGGCATCCAATGCCTAATAGATATGATTGCATCTTTCTAATGCAACTGAACCACTGTAACCAACCAAGAATAATCAACCCCGAAAAGAGCCCGCACATCTACAATGGTGGAAGATCTTAGACTTAATCTTTTCTTAAGAAAATTTAATTTAGATCTCATTAAACTAGACTTGACATTGTCATAACCATTATGACTAACCTAGTGGCATGAGTTAGCTTGGATTATTGACCACCTCAAATTAGGACTGAGCCAATAAATATGGTCAGGTAAGTGAGATCGGTGGAAGGGGTATGTCATTAACTCAACAAGAATACATTTGAATCGAGTAGCTCCCAATTAAAAATCAGTCGATCATATCTGCCAAACTTACCAAAGATACTAAATTATTGAGCTGGAATCAATCAGATTAGCCTACAATCTAGACTCTAACCACTGAGCCTAATTAAATCTTAGCTTGATCGATCACTCACGTGACTCGATCTAACCCAGACTTAATCCTATTAGGCTGATCAATTTAAGCACTCTTGATCCCAACTAACCAACTCTTGATTCGATTTGATCAACTGCTTAAACCTAATTGAGCTACCCAAGCCCGAACCCAATTTTATGAATATGTCTTAGATCTAAAATTTTCAATTTCAGACTTAACATATATTTTATAATCTTAATTCTTAATTAAGTTTAGGGTTCACAAACAAAACATGTGAATAAAATCCTAGGGTTTCAAGATCTAGGGTTTTGCAGAAAATAAGTTCTTGATTTCTGATTAAGGATGAACGCGCAGCATCCCTACACATCATAAGAACATCCTATCAAATGGGAGGAGAGAATATTTAAACCCTACTTTATTCTTATGATCGGATGGCCAAGGGGAATTCCTTAATCAGAAATATAAGACAACAAAACTAGTTAGATCTACATCATATATCTCATATATAAAAATTGATCTAACTTTAAACATATTTTGCATACATCTCATGTATCATATCATGCATATTTTTAGATCTAAAATTATCTCATAATTATCTAAAAAATTAGATTTAAATTGACCACATCAAAATAAATTCTAATCTAGATAATTATCTAGAACTATTCTACAACTAGTCTAAACATGAATTCATCATATCTCATATGATCCAAAAATTAAATAATTTTATTTACTACTTTTTAGATCTTATTATAATATTTATAATATCAAAAAATAGGAAATAAATATATCTAAAATTATGATTTAATCAAATTAAATTATGATCATACAAGACTATGTATAGAATAATTCTATTTTACATCTAGTTATGCATCTTGTAAAACTTAGATCTAAATTATTTAATTTCAATTTTGTTAATTTTAGATCTAATTACATCTCATGTGACATCTAAAATTATCTAATTATTATATCAAAAATAAATTTAAATTAGATCTAAAAAAATTATTGGAACCTGGCTCTGATACCAGTTGAAGGAAAAATTTAGATTTCCCAGGTCATGTTCGTTCAGATATGATTGGATCAAGAGAGATATTTCAAAAAAAAAAATTTGATCTAGATCTGATATAGGATATTTTAAGTTTGATTTTATAGATCTAATAAATAAAAACAAAAGGTAAATTAAATTTGATTTAATTTTGTACCTTATTATTGGGTAATCGGATTATCCTGTGATGATCCTGCTGATTGTCTGATGTTTTGGATCTAGCCACGTAAGTGCTTGACCTCTACCAGTATCCACTCGAACTGAATTTAGAGATCTTCTTCTTCTTTATGACCTTTCCAAATATTAAATCTGGATCTAATTTGGCGGATCTTCAAAACTCCTTTTAAAGATCTGGAATCATCTCTTGCAGTAGCGCTGCCTTCTTCCTTTCTCATCACCTTTCTCTTGCCTGAATTGCACCAAACTGGAGCCCAAATCTCCTTGGGCATGGAGAGGAGAGAAAGGACCTAAGGATGGTGTGGAGGAGAGAGAGGGTCATCCTTGTGGCATGGGCTATGGTTGATTATCTCTAAAGCTTGGCATCGACAGGGTTTTTATAGACCCTACTGCACCATGCAGTGCCACGTCATTCCGGCTAATCACGTCGCTTCGTACAATCAGATCTAAATCTGATTAGTGGGATGACATCACTTGATCCAATTAGATGAGAGCCCACTCAAATCATCCTTAGGTGATGCTAAGACTGGTCAAATCTGAGTCTTAGGTGCCTTCCTAAGTTGATTCCAAGAAGCAACCTAGAGTTCCTATCCTTGGGCGCACGCCTCCCTAGGTATGCACCCCCTTCTTTCCATTTTCTAGCAAGGGGACAAGCCTCTATCTGCTCTCCTATGGGTGCATGACACATGGGTAGATGTCTAAGTATCAAAGGTCAACGTTTGACCAAAGTCAAAAGATAAGAATTGGTAGGTGACGAAAAATGGTAGGTGTTGTCTCTAATTTATCTCATAAATTAAGACAATCCTTTTCTAACCTAGACAAGCTCTAGTCAGACCAAGTAAAGGTACCTAAGTGAGCACAAACATATTTGGCTCAGTTGAGATAACTTTTAATTATTGTAGAAGGAGAACATTAGGTTTAATCGTATGCTAGCACTATTTTCTTGAACCTAATTGAATCTAATTCAAATCAATTGAACTAGATAGTCCAATTGATGATATCTAGATCTAAATCCTTTTTTGTGTGATCTAGTTAGGTTCAATTCTATATGGTAATGGGATATGTCATGATCTCTATCATCATCATCATCAAAATATCTTTCGATGGATTAGAACTCTTCTGATTCATACAACTAGAATGATCGATCATCCAAATCATTCTAATTGCTCCCAAAATCTACTAGTGACACCTAGTAGTATATGGTGGCAACCCATCAGAACTAAAAATAAATCTTTTGGTGTAGCTACCTATGCAATTAATTTCTTTTATCTTGAGCCTCGATCAGATTAGGGTTAAGCTGAACTCGTCAAACCCTAATTCCTGTCATATAATTTAATCATTTGATTCAAGTCCAATGTAAAAACCTTAATAGAAACTCTTTCTATTATTTAACTCTACCATGGCCATGATCTTATGGACTTGATTCTCATGATCATCATAGGGCTACTCCTCTTCTATCGAGGTAGATAGATTTTTTCTTGGTGCAATCCAATTCCTATAATGAACATGCTATAACCAATATATACCTCAGAATTCCGAATGGCTAGGAGACCAAATCATGGTGTACTCAAACTATAACACACTCATGCTGAACTAGCGATGCACCTCAGGTCAAAGAACTAGACACACCACTATAGCTTCGAGCCAGTCATCGATGAGAAGGTTGACTTCCTTATGACTGCTTGAGGTGGTCACGCTCAGTGTCCTCATTCTCTAATGAGTATCTGTACTCTCGTTATGATGTCTCTACACTATAGACTCAAGACTCATCTACTATAAAGAAGTGATTGTACACCAACTTTTTGGATCAATCACCATCGTCATGATGAACCTACGGTCAGGAGCATTTTATGAGTTAATAATGAAAATTCTTGTCTTAAATTTTTAACTCTTGAAAATAAGAATTATCAATATCATTAACTGAAGGGATGTATCACAGACACAAAATACATATTTATGATAGAAAATAACCTATTTTATTATTTATAGTCAAAATTATAATTTTGCCTCTAGAAGTGTATTACAAGTGTCAGCCAATTCTGACTTCTAGGGCACACATATCTAACAACCAGAGCATTCTATTATCAAGAATATCTTTGATGGGATACAAGTATAAGTATCCCTTAGACTTGAGATCACCTTAGTGACTTGTAAGCAACTCACTATGCTTTGGTACCGGACTAACTAAATTTCTAATTCAGCAACAAAAGGCTTCTGGGCATAGTCAAGTACTTGTGAAGTCAGAGTGTGATCAAGATAGAATTAACCACTCCAAGAGTTGGAGAAGAATGTATCACTGTATTTCAATATAGCAAAATCTTGGTCAGGATAATCCATTAGATGGATTTGATATTTTGAAATATAATATGTACAACTTGATCAGAGTTGATAGTTGAACTCTAAGGTATCCTACAACCATTATGATCAAGGGGATGAATTATATGGAAACTATATCCACAAGGGTTCCAAGGATGGTGTTCTACACCTTCGACCTATCCGACTGTCGGGTATCATTGCCAGATGGTCACTTTGATTGGTACAAAAATTTAATTCTATGCTACTGACTTAGGATCGAACCAATGAGATCATACACATTAAAGTTTACGATCTGATCAGATGGTTGATCAACAATTAAGAATCATTCTAAGGTTAAACAACCAATACGATTGTTATTTAACCTAGTGCATGTGTTGCAGGAGGATCGATTAGCAATTGGATTGCTAATTGACTTAATTTGATTAAGATAATAGGCTGAGATTAAGTCTAATTAAATATAATTTAATTAGATTTAGTTTGGGCTTGATTGGATCAAGTCCAATTGATTTATTGGATAAGCCAAGTGCAAGAAAAAACTAGTGCTAGTCTAACTAGGATTTCGATTAACCCAATTTTCTAATTTAATTATAAAATAAATTAGAATTAAGTCAAATTTAATTTGATTTAATTAAGTCCTTAAATGGGTTAGGGCCTTATTTAATTAGATTAATTTAATCTTAATTTTATTTGGTTAAAAGATCTTGTTTGACCAAGTCAAAACATGAGTCTTAGTGTGACTAGGACTCCCTATCACTTATGCCACTTAATCCTCATGCCCCATGTCCTTTTTGTTTTGTTTCTTATGTGAAAATTCTCCACACCCATGGCTTCTCACACCCTTTTTCTCTCCTCCTTTTTTTAGAAGGCAATTTGTTGGAAGACCAAGTCAAAAGTGGAGTTTGTTTTGCTTAGGATTCTATCAGATAGAATCCTTGTTGACCAAAACACCTTCCCTTTAGTGCTGCCTCCTCTTTTAATTAATTCTTCTCTTATTCTATAAAAATAATCTCCTTTTTTGTGCTCCCTCTTGCTGGTCCATGCCAATAATTATGAAGGAGGCATCCAAGAGTTGGCGCCCCAACAACTTTTCATGTTTGGATATTCCTAGTCTAGGAGTTTGATCTAACTTGAACTCTTTTTTTTTTCTATTTATTGGAAGAATTTTATTTTAATTTTTTCATAAAATACAGAGCTTTTGGAGAGGTTTAAGGTGTAAGAAAATCAGAGAAAGAGGGTGATAAGTGGCAAAAATATACTAATAAAAATATTAAATTATAAAATAAATTAATCTATTTCTTTAGAAATTGATACTTTTATTAATCTTGTGTAGAAAAGAAGGCTACTAATATGAAGATCTTATTTTTCTGATTTAGATGAAATAAATTTCAGGCAAAACAGACTTCAAACGAGCTTGAAATTGAATTTCAAAAAAAAAAAAATCGGTTTGGTTCAAATTGGTTCAAAAAATTGGCTCAGCAGACCGCCCAGCTCGATCGCAGACCGACCCACCGACATAACGCTGACGTCAGGATGACGTCAGCATTTTTTGTGGTGCACGGTGGACCATTTGGAGGATAATTTGAGAATTTTACATGAAGAAGCGCGCTCTGATTGGCTGAAGATCCTAGCGGTCCACGCAACATCGAGCTCGTGCATGGTCTACATAGGGCAATTTGGGAATTTTGTATGATCCAATGGGCACCTTTTGCTGAAACTTGATCGGACGGTCGAAAAGAAAGCATTGATGAACGACATCCACAGCTCCCGATCGAGATCCAACGGTTGAGATTCATCCCGACGTTAAACTAAAGATCAGAAGGCCTCTTTCTATGTGATCGGATGGCCCAGATTCAATCCAATGGTTGATCCAATGGCTGGCATGAAATCTGACTTGATCTGGGTTATTTTAAGAGATTTTTAAGTGATTTTTGGACCGTTTGATCAACATCCAACGATCAAAATTACCTAAATTCTTGTTTGAGTTGTTTTGGGAGTCTTAAACCTAATTTCTAAAGGAATTTGGGGAAGAATCAATTTTTTTTGCCTATAAAAACCTGCTATTGCTGTAGAAAGAAAGGGGGAAGTCAGAGAAAAAGAGAGAGTAAGAAGAAAAAAAAAGGGAGAGAGCCAGAGAAATAAAGAAAAACAAAAAGAAAAAGAGAGGAGAGAGGTAGAAAGAGAAGAGTGATTTATGAGAGAAAAAAAGGGTTTTTGATTTCTTTCGACAATCAAAACATCGATCAAGGAGCATCTTCTTTTTTACCAAGTTCTCCATGCCAAGAGCAATGGATAATCAATTTTAGGAATCAAATAGTCTAATTTCTCTATGCTTTTTATTTTATTCGCTATTTTTGAATTTGTTATCATGAACTAAATTTTCTTTTAGTAAGGCAAAGGTGCAGCCACTCTTTTGATGCAATATTCAGTGTGATTATTTTTAAATTTTATTAATGAGGAGTATATAAATCTGATCTTAATGCTTTTAGATTACTAGCCATCTTCTAATTGATCTGATGAACATAGATGTTATGGACCAAGTACATCTATGTTATTGCTTCTTGATTATATACCTTGTATTATGAATCAAATTAGAATTCATATGCATGCAGAAATTTTAGTGCGCTTTGGACGCAGCGTATTTTAATTAGAGGGTTTCACAAAACTTAATGCATTAATATTTATTTAAATTACACCTGGACCAAAGGGTAATTAATAAATATTAATAGTTTTGCTATGCCTGGACCAAAGGGTAGTGAATAAATTAGGAGACTCCACCGTCACATGAAATAAAATTAATCTAAAAATCTGAATATTGTATTGACTGAGTTGGTGAACCGATTGCCTTAGTAATCCATTGCTCTTGAGTTTAAAACCCTAATAATTTACACTCTCTCTATTTAATTAAAAATTTTTAATTATTTTTTATTTTGTTCTTTAATTTCTTATTCTCATAAATCGATCTTCTAAATAAAGCATAGGAAAGAGCTTTTCAGTACTTATTTTCCAATCCTCTAGGGATGATACTCTACTCATTCACTTTATTACTTGATCGACTGGTGCACTTGCCATAGCTATAAATTAGCACGCATCAAGTTTTTGGTGCCGTTGTCGGGGATTGTGTCTAAAATAATATTAAAATTTTGATCCTAGCTTTACTTTAGAAATTTATTTTTAATTTTTATTATTTTAAAAAAAAAAAATTCAGTGCATGACACGTACTGGACATAGTAACTTACTACCTTTAGATCCAAAAATTGAAAGGACCATTAGAAGACTACAACAAGAGAGAAACATGGCAGCTGAAGATCCTAACGACATCAATCTAGGATTGGATATGGCGACTGAAGGACAGCATGAAGCTATTCGACCAGTACATCATCCATTAAATGATTACATCACACCATCTGTAGCCGATGCAGCTTCGAGCATCAGGAGACCGCCTGTACGAGCAAACAACTTCGAAATAAAATCGACGATGATCCAGATGATTCAATCAACTGTCCAATTCAGTGGACACGTGCATGATGATCCGAATGCCCATATTTCTAATTTTCTTGAACTTTGTGATACTTTTAAAATTAATGGGGTGTCGGATGATGCTATTAGATTAAGGTTATTTCCTTTCTCTTTACGGGACAAAGCTAAAGAGTTGGCTTCATTCTCTTCCTGCAGGTTCTATCACAACTTGGGATGTCCTAGCCCAAAAATTCTTAGCCAAGTACTTTCCACCTTCCAAGACTGCTGCCAAGATGCGCAACGATATCACTTCTTTTATGCAGATGGACATGGAGACACTATATGAGGCTTGGGAGCATTTCAAGGAACTGCTGAGGAGATGTCCACATCATCAACTACCCGTATGGCTTCAGGTACAAACTTTCTATAATGGTTTATCTCCTACTAATCGATTCTATGATTGATGCAGCAGCAGGAGGAACCATTAATCAAAAAATGGAGGAAGAAGCCTTTCGATCTGATCGATGAGATGGCATCAAATAGCTATCAATGGCAGACAGAGCGCATGATGCCAAAAAGACTAGCAGCTGTGCAGGGAGTAGATTGCGTGCCAACCTTACTAGCTGAAATTGCAGCCCTTAGAGCCGAAGTCAACAACTTAAAGGGAACAGCTATGCATGTTCAGAGCATTACTTGTGACCTGTGTGGAGGAGGACATGATACGAGCAATTGCCAGACAGGTAATCCTTTTGCTAAAACAACTGATACAGCTAATTATATTGGTAATTTTTTCAGGCCGCAACAAAACAATCCCTACTCCAACACATACAATCAAGGGTGGAGGCAGCACCCAAATTTCTCATGGAGCAATCAAAATGCAGCACAACAGCCACCCCCGGGATTCCAAGTACCTGAAAAGAAGTCCAACATGGAAGAGCTGATGGTCAAATTTATGCAAAACCAAGAAGCAACTATAAAAAATTTGGAAGCCAAACTTAGGCAGGACCAAACAGCAGCAATTCGAAACTTGGAGATGCAAATAGGTCAAATGGCTAAGATAATCTCCGAGAGACCTCAAGGATCCTTGCCAAGCAATACGGAGACAAATCCAAGGGAGCAAGTCAATGCTATCACCCTAAGAAGTGGTACAAAGCTGGAGGAGCCACATCAGAAGAAAGAGACTGAAGAGCCAACTACAAATAAGGAACCATCAACTAAAATTCGTCAGTCACCAAAACAACCAGCAGATGGATGGTCTCCAGGTATACGGTTTGCTGATCCAAATGTGAAGCCCTACGTGCCGCCACTACCATTCCCAGAGAGACAAATACAGCATCCAGATAAGAGAATTTTCTAACTTTTTCAAAATTTCTAAAGAATTTACATATTAATATTCCTTTTGTAGATGCTATTACTCAAATGCCCAGGTATGCCAAGTTTCTCAAAGAAATCCTAACAAATAAGAAAAAGCTGAAGGAGCATGAGAGAATAAATTTGAATGAAGAATGCTCAGCAATACTTCAAAATAAATTACCACAGAAGTTAAAAGATCCAGGGAGTTTTACTATCCCCTGCATTATTGGTGATTGTAGTTTTGATAAAGTTTTATGTGATTTAGGAGCAAGCATTAATCTCATGCCTTTTTCTATTTTCAGGAAGCTGGGTCTAGGAGAACCAAAGCCTACCACTATTACTCTTCAATTAGCCGACAGATCCATTCAAATATCCAAGAGGTATAGTGGAGGATGTCTTGGTAAAGGTAAACAAGTTTATTTTTCTGTTGATTTTATTGTTCTTGATATGAAAGAAGATTATGATGTACCCCTTATTTTAGGGAGACCCTTTTTAGCTACTGGAGGAGCTTTAATAGATGTTCAACAAGAAAAATTAATTCTTAGAGTCCAAGACGAACAAGTTACTTTTAATGTTTTTAAAGATACTAAACATCCTGATGATAATCAAACTTATTTTCTAATTGATATTATTGACAATTTTAGTATGAGTATTTTTTAGAAAATAGGTTTGAGGACCCTATTGAAGCTTGCATTGTCCAATTACAAGAGGATTCAGCTGAAGATGAAAAGCAAATAGAATGCATAAAATTGCTAAGGGCCAGACCATATATTCCACGCACATACAGACCACGATTTGAAGAATTAGAAAGATCATCCACTCCTTTTCCAAAGACATCAATTGAAGAGCCACCTACTCTTGAACTTAAACCTCTCCCTTCTCATTTAAAATATGTTTTCTTGGAAGGTTCATCACACTTACCTATTATTATTTCTTCTTCCTTGATAGATTTAATGAAAGAAAAATTATTAAGAGTACTAAAAAAACACAAAAAGGCGTTTGGATGGACAATAGCAGACATCAAAGGAATTAGTCCCTTAATTTGTATGCACAAAATTCTCATGGAGGACAACTATGAGCCTACGGTCCAACCCCAAAGAAGACTCAACCCCAAGATGCAAGAAGTGGTCAAAAAGGAGGTAATCAAGCTACTGGATGCAGGTTTTATTTATCCTATCTCTTATAGTTCATGGGTGAGCCCTATTCAAGTAATTCCTAAGAAAGGTGGGATTACTGTAGTTCAAAATGATAATAATGAATTAATCTCCACTAGAACTATTACTTGATGGAGAGTGTGCATGGATTATAGAAAATTAAATGATGCAACTAGAAAAGATCATTATCCTCTTTCATTCATTGATCAAATGTTAGAATGATTAGCTGGAAATGATTTTTACTTCTTTCTAGATGGATATTCTGGTTATAATCAAATTGCCATAGCACCTGAGGATCAAGAGAAAACTACTTTTACATGTTCTTATGGTACATTTGCTTTTAGAAGAATGTCGTTTGGTTTATGTAATGCACCAGCTATTTTTCAGTGATGTATGATGGCTATTTTTTATGATATGATTGAAAATTATCTTGAAATATTTATGGATGATTTTTCTATCTTTGGATCCACATTTGATAAATGCTTGCATAACTTATCTCTTATTTTACAAAGATGTGAGGATACTAATCTTGTCTTAAATTAGAAAAAAGTGTCATCTGATGGTATAAGAAGGCATAGTGTTAGGCCACAAGATTTCATATAAAGGTATTGAGGTTGATAGAGCTAAGCTTAAGGTGATTGAAAAATTACCCATATCGACCTCAGTTAAGGCCATTAGGAGCTTTTTGGGGCATGCTGGATTTTACCGTCGATTTATAAAGGACTTCTCTCTAATTTCTAAACCTTCATCTAAATTATTATGAAAGGATGTCTCTTTTTATTTTTCTGATGAGTGTTTGCAGGCATTTATCACCCTTAAGGAGAAGCTGGTCATGGCACCTATTATGGTAGCACTAGATTGGTCCCTACCTTTTGAGTTGATGTGTGATGCTAGTGACACAGCCATAGGAGCAGTACTTGGTCAAAGAAAGGATAAGATTTTTCAAACAATATACTATGCTAGCCGCACTTTGACTGAAGCTCAACAAAAATATGCAACCACTGAAAAGGAGCTTCTGACGGTAGTATTTGCATTAGATAAATTTCATTCTTATCTTATTTTATCTAAAGTTATTATATACACCGACCATGCCGCTCTAAAGTATCTCCTTACCAAGCAAGATGTAAAACCCAGATTGATCAGATGGATTTTTTTGCTACAAGAGTATGATTTGGAGATCAAGGATAAGAAGGGCATAGAGAATTCAATTGTTAACCACCTTTCCAGACTGGAAAACATCACATAGAAGAAATTAGATATTTGCTCCATCAAGGAGAAATTTTTAGATGAATGCCTCTATGCTATATTAGGTAGAACGTTTCCATGGTATGCTGATATTATTAACTACTTGGTTGGTAAGATTTTTCCACTTGGTCTTTCTTTTCAACAAAAGAAGAGGTTCTTATCTATTGTTAAATATTATTTTTGGGATGAACCCTTTTTGTATAAGTATTGTTTAGATCAAATCATTAGAAGATGCATTCTAGAGAAAGAAATGGAGAAAATTCTGCATCATTGTCATGATCGAGCGACAGGAGGACATTTATCCTAACTAGAACAGCATATAAGGTTCTTCAATCAGATTTTTATTGGTCCTCTCTATTTAAAGATGCTCATACTTATGTCTCTTCATGTGACCACTATCAAAGAACTGGAAATCTCACTAGAAGACATGAAATGCCTTTAAACAATATTCTTGTGTGTGAAATTTTTGATGTTTGGGGTATTGATTTTATGGGACCTTTTCCTAGTTCTTTTTCAAATCAATATATACTTATAGCTATAGATTATGTTCCAAAATGGGTAGAAGCAGCACCCTTTCTAACTAATGATGCAAAGGTAGTTGTCAAATTTTTGAAAAAGCATATTTTTACTCATTATGGCATTCCTAAAGCAATCATTAGTGATGGAGGTAAAAACTTTTGTAATAAACAATGAAAATCTATTAAACAAATATGGTGTCACTCATAAAATGCTACCCCATATCATCCACAAACCAGTGGTCAAGTAAGGTGTCTAATAGAAAATTAAAAAGAATTTTGAAAAAACTATAATTGCATTAGGAAAGACTGGTAATTAATAGATGATGCATATATATGACTGTATATAAAACACCTATTGGTATGTCCCTATATAGGCTACTCTTTGGAAAAATGCCACCTCTGTTGAGTAGAAGCAATGGGCCAGAAAATTCTTAACTTTGTATACAAGATGCAGAGAGAACAGGTTACAAATAAATGAGATGGACGAAGCCACCATACTTATGAGAATGCCAGGATTTACAAAGAACTTACTAAGAAATGGCGTGATAACCAGAAATAAAATCAAACATGAAAGTATTCCAATTGAAGTGGCCAGATTGATCCACTTTAGAACTTCAAAGAAAGTCAAGCTGAAGACTATAAATCAGAACTACTAGATAGGTTGTTTCTTTTCTTTTTAGTTTTGATCATTTTTCTTTTCTTTTATTTTTCAGTAATTTGTTGTTGCTCTTTTACTGCTCTGGTGTGTATTTTCAATTTTGCAGAAAAATCAATGAGAACTCAAGCAAAATTTCAAAGCTCCAAAGAACCAGACTGAACCAAATCAGGTGTATTCCTTCCTATCCTTTATTACATCCTTTATTTTTCTTTCTCCTTTAAGACAATGTAGAACAATAAGTTAAAAAAAAAAAAAAATCATGTGTCAAGAAGAAAATCTTGAGCAAGATAAACTGGATAAGTGATAAAAGATAGAATTATTTGCTAATGAATGTAATGAGTTAAAGAAGTAGATTAGTTGGTCAACTTTTAGCAGCCTACTTAGGTCATTAAAAGATTATTAGCACTTTTTATTGCACATGCACACTAACAAGGCAAAGTAGGTATTGATTATAAGGCCAACTGAGGATTCAATTATCACTAAAAATTGGTAATTAATATACATTCTAATCAAAGAAACTTGAATTTAAGGAAAGAGCTACCTGCCTATAAATAAAGTGCAAAAGATAGAGTATATGTGGATTGCCCAAAGCCTAGTAACTGGGTCTCTGCACCTAGGTCAAGTGTGAAAATTCACGTAAAATGGTGAAGGAAAGGCCAGGATGCTCAGCACAAAAAAAAAAAAAAAAAAAAAAAAAGAAAAGGCAGTGTGAAAGCTACCTTAATTCATGAGTATAAAATTGAGAATGTATAGAAAATTGACCAAAATAGGTGATAAGAGAGGATACTTTTGTTCTTTTAATTTAATACTGAAATGCTAAAGTTAGTCATCACGAACACAAGTGCTATAGATCTTTGATGTACTCTAAGAAAGTTTTTAATTGTATTGACTGAAAAATTTGCTTCTGAAGCTCAATGCTTAGTTAGCAGTATTTTCTAAACTTTTTGACCTTTAATCCTAGATTTTATCTTTGTGATGGATAATCTTATTGAAATATGGTATTAAATAAAACATTGCTAAGGGACTAGCAATGACTAAGTTGGGGGGTGTGATAAGTGGTAAAAATATACTAATAAAAGTATTAAATTATAAAATAAATTAATCTATTTTATTAGAAATTGATACTTTTATTAATCTTATGTAGGAAAGAAGGCCACCAATGTGAAGATCTTATTTTTCTGGTTCAGATGAAAATAAATTTCAGGCAAAACGGACTTCAAACGAGCCCAGAATTGAATTTCAAAAAAAAAAAAAAAAAGTTTGGTTCAAACCGGTTCAAAAAAAATCGACCGTAGACCAACCCACCGATGCAACGCTGACGTCAGGATGACGTCAGCATTTTTGCGCGGCGCACGGTGGACCATCTGAAGGGTAATTTGGGAATTTCACAGAAGAAGCATGCTCTGATTGGCTGAAGAACGTGCGGCGGTCCATGCAACACCGGGCTCGCGCACATGGTCCACGGAGGGCAATTTGGGAATTTTGGTCTGATCCAACGGGCGGTTTTCACTGAAGCTTGATCGGACGGACGAGAAGAAGGCGCTGATGGATGGCATCCGCAGCTCCCGATCGAGATCCAACGGCTGAGATTCATCCCGACGTTAAACTAAAGATCTGAAGGCCTTCTTTCAACGCGATCGGATGGCCCAGATTCGATCCAATGGATTGATCCAATGGCTGGCATTAAATCCGACTTGATCTGGGTTATTTTAAGGGGTTTTTGAGTGGTTTTTGGACCGTTTGATCAACATCCAACGGATCAGAATTATCCAGATCTTAATTTGAGTTGTTTTGGGAGTCTTAAACCTAAGTTTTTGATGGAATTTGGGGAAAATCAAATTTTTTTCTATAAAAACCTTGTTGCTGTCATAGAAAGAAAGAGGGAAGTCAGAGAAAAGAGAAAAAGAGAAAAAGGGAGAGAGAGAGAAATAAGAGAAAGAAAGAGAGAAAAAGAGAGGAGAGAGGTAGAAAGAGAAGAGTGATTTGTGAGAAAAAAAAAGGAATTTTTGATTTTTCTTCGACGATCAAGACATCGATCAAGGAGCCTCTTCTTCTTCGCCAAGTTCTCCACATCAAGAGCAGCAGACAATCAATTTCAGCAATCAAACAGTCTAATTTCTCTATGCTTTTTATTTTATTTGCTATTTTTGAATTTGTTATCATGAACTAAATTTTATTTTACTAAGGCTAAGGTGTAGCCACTCTTTTGATGCAATATTCAGTGTGATTTATTTTTAAATTTTATTCATGAGGAGTATATAAATCTGATCTTAATGCTTTTAGATTACTGGCCATCTTCTAATTGATCTGATGAACATAGATGTTACGGACCAAGTACATCTATGTTAATGCTTCTTGATTATATACCTTGTATTATGAATCAAATTAGAATTCATATGCATGCGGGAATTTTAGTGCGCTTTGGACGCAGCGTATTTTAATTAGAGGGTTTCACAAAACCTAATGCATTAATATTTATTTAAATTACACCTGGACCAAAGGATAATTAATAAATATTAATAGTTTTGCTATGCCTGGACCAAAGGATAGTGAATAAATTAGGAGACTCCATCACATGAAATAAAATTAATCTAAAAATCTGAATATTGTATTGACTGAGTTGGTGAACCGATTGTCTTAGTAATCCATTGCTCTTGAGTTTAAAACCCTAATAATTTACACTCTCTTAATTTTCTTAAAAATTTTTAATTAATTTTTTATTTTGTTCTTTAATTTCTTATTCTCATAAATCGATCTTCTAAATAAAGCATAGGAAAGAGCTTTTTAGTACTTATTTTACAATCCTTTAGGGACGATACTCTACTCATTTACTTTATTACTTGATCGACTGGTGCACTTGCCATAGCTATAAACTAGCATGCATCAGAGGGTCCTTGGGCATGGGGGTTCCATAGGCACCAAACTAGGTGTCTAGGTGAGAGAAAAGAGAAGAAGAAGAGGGTCATCTTATAGGGCTATTTTATTTTTAATCTCTCCTTCCTTTTCTTGAGGTTTTCTAAGAGAGTCATAGATTAGTAAACTCTCATCTTTCTTCTTATATTTCGGAGAGTCCAAATTTTGAAGAAAGAAGCATCGGATCAACCATCGAAGAAGGATCGGCACAGTACTAGCATGCTGTGCTGATTTTTTGCATCGGACTTCAGATCAGAGATCATAGCCTCATGTGGATGACTCCTAGAGATCGGACATGTGTGTGGCTCATGACTTTATCTTCAAGCCTGGATCAGCAAGTTAGAACATCTAACTTTCTCAGGTAATAGATATGATGTATAAATGTCAAACATGCATTTGATGTAGTGTAGATCTAGGTTGATTTGATCAATCATTTCTTTTATATTTAATTTTAATTTTTGATTTAATTTTATTTATTGATCATATGATGGATCTAAGATCTAGATATTTATAAATTTATTTAAATAAATATTTTTTTTTATTTAGGTCTTCTGCTACATGATCTTGAAAAAGTTTCAAGATCCACCCATGAAACCCTAGATTCGGTTCCTCCAATTGGTATCAGAGCCTAGGTTGATATTACATGATTTTTGTGCATGTTTATATTATTTTTTAGATTAGATCTAATTTATAATATAATTATTAATTTTAAAATTTAAAAAAAAATAAAAAAAAATTAGATCTCATAAACTACGATAAGATTGTCCTTAGTCATGATGATCTAACTCTAATCATAAATTTATTAGATATGATCTAATTTTATTTATGATTTAATAGATTTAAAATAGTTTTAGATCTGAAAATAAAATATTTTAGATTACATGGACTGTCATAAGTTTATCTTGCTGTAAGGTTTATCCCGTACAATGAATAGGTTGTTCTAGTACGTGCTAATCTAAAATATTGATTATAAAATTTTAGATTAGATTTAAAAGATTTTATGATCTAATTAAAAATATTTTAATCTAATTTTAATCTTCATAAATATGTTAGATTTTATCTAGAAAGATTTATGATTGATTATTATTAAAATTATTTTAATTATATGAACCTGTTTAGATTAGATCTAAAGTAGATTTATGTTTATGTTACGTACATATTGATTATGAATCAAACATGCAACTTGGTTAATAGAACCATGTTGTAAAAATATTTTATAAATATAAAAATTATTTTCAAAAAGTCAAATTCAAACCCTCAACCCAAAACTTAATTAAGAATTAAGAAGTTGTTTGATTAGGTTCTAGGATTGTAAATTGAAGATCCTATGACACAAATCATAACACATTGGATTAATGGGTTAGTGGAGATTAGGCCCATTAATTCTGTTAGACCTAGGGTTAGATTAAGGAATAGATTTAATTAGAGAATTGACTAAATCTAATTAATTATTATCTTAGATTTGATCAAGGATTCTCTAGATCAATTGCAATAATTGTAGTTGGTCAAGTCCATGTCTTTAACAAGATCCAAGATGGACTTGATTCTTGACTACGCAATCTAGCATGACCAGTTAGGTTGATCTAATTAAAACTAATTAAACTAGTTAGTGTCTAAGGTAAATCAGACCAGTGGTTTTTAATTAGCAGCCTACTTATCTGATCATTTCTGATGGTATCTAAGGCAAGCCTAGCAGACTCATCCAGTGATCGAACTTACCTGGTATCTTGGTGTGATTATGTTTTGATCAGATCACTTAACTATTTGAACTGACCCATGTCAGCTAGGTAAATCAGTTTGACTAATTTAGGTACTCCTAGACCAGCCTATTAATGGTCTCCCTTAAGCTTACTTGGTAAAGTTAGTGGGAGGATCATGATAAGCTGGTTAATCTGATCTATTCGCTTCTATAAATTAAATCTTCTAAAATTATTAGGTCCCTAAAATGAAATAGTTATATGATAACTGAATTATACCCTCCCATTAAAGTGGATGATAATGGGTCCATCAGTTGAATAATCTTTAGAGGCCCAAAGGCCTGGTGCTTATCGATCGATGGAAATATCATTCATTATATGATGTCTTGGATAAATCTTTCTAAATGGTGGTCAGATGGGCCAACTAAAGTTAGGCCTGATCATTCATTGGTTGGATGGACCAAGTATGGTCATGTTAATGGTTGGACCTAACTAGACCCTTTTCTGAGAAGGCCAAAGCCAACTGATCTGGGCTTGGGGCAAAATTTAATTATTGAAAATTATTTGAAGAAATAATTGGTTATGAACCTATCCTTAGATGTACATGGGTGGGCCAACCAAATTTGGGCTAGTGTACAGTCTATTTGGATTCTAGTACCCACTAAAGAACTAGGATAATTCCTCAAATTGGAGGGAGAGGCTACCAATTCGAATAAAATAGTAAGAGAAATCTTTTGAATAATGTTCAAATGTTTAGGTTTAATGAATCAATTAATAATTAGGTTTTGATTTTTTTTTGTACAGACATGGCCACTTCTCTATCACTCTGATCATTATTGGATAATGATAAGTTGGTGGGAACCAAATTCGATAGCTGGTACGGAAAGTTGAAGATTGTCCTGGCGCATGAATGGAACCTATATGTGCTGACAGATCCTACATCTGAGTAGCCAGCTACCAATGTGCGTGGAATAGTCAGAGACACTTATCAGAAGTGACTTAGTGATTGAACCATGGTGCACTGCATTATGCTGGCTATGATGAGCGACGAGTTCAGTCGCAGGTTTGAGACAGCTCAGCCAAATGAAATACTCCAAGTATTGGAGGATTCTTTTGGCACACCCGATGTTGTTGAGAGGCACAAGACTAGTTGCACCATCTTCAATGCCAAAATGCAGGATGGAGCCTCTATCACTGATCATGTACTATATATGATCGAGTTGATAGAGCGCTTGGGCAAACTCGGCTTTCTCTTGCATGATCAACTTGGAAAAGATGCAATGCTGAACTCATTGTCAAAGTCCTATCTCCCTTTTCTTACTCATTATAGAATGACAAAGCCTGAAGTAAACTACCATGGCTTACTGGGGTTACTTCAGAACTTTGAGAAGGATCACCAGCTCCATAAAGAGTTGGTGAACTTAGTGGGAGGTTCGTCTTCTGATTCTTGACTCTACAAGAAAGGGAAGAAGAACAAGAAGAAGAAAACAAAGAAGGTGCAAGTTCAGGCTGGGACATTAGTGCAAGGCCAGACCAGGAAGATCAAGCCCAATAAGAGTTAAGTTGAATGCTTCTTTTGCAAGAAGCGGGGGCACTAGAAGAGAAACTATCCTTAGTACATTACCTCCTTGGACCAGAATAGATAGAGAAAGAAGCAAGTTATTGCTGGGCAAAGTGTTTATATGATAACTACTTGTAATTTTTCTATTTATGATATTACTGACTGGGTATTGGATACCGATAGCCCTTACCATATTCACAATTCGTTGCAGGGGTTGTAGGTTAATAGAAGATTCGAGCAAGGTGAGAAATTCCTAAATATTGGAGATGGAAGACCAGTTCCGATTCTAGCTTTAGAAATTTTGAAACTTGTATTTGAATCTCATACCATTATTCTTAGTGATTGTCATTTCTATCCTAGTTTTTTTTTAAATATCATTTCTATAGGCCTTTTGGCCATGAACAATTATAAAATTTTAATAAAGAAATGAGTTTGTAATGTCATTATGAATGGTGTTACTACTTTCTGTGGATAATTGAACAATAGTGTATATATGTTATCACAACCTATTAATATAGTCTATTCTACTGGCGAGCACCCTAGATTAGTTAGTGTATTAGATATCTACTTATGGCACTATAGGCTAGGTCATATAAACAAGAATAGGATAAATAGGTTGACTCAAGAGGAAATCTTCGAAGTCAATGATTGTGAATCACATCCAACCTGTGAGTCAAGTCTTCTTGGTAAAATGACCAAGTCATCTTTTACTGAAAAAGGTGAGAGAGCCAATGAGCTCTTAGGTCTAGTACATACCAATGTATGTGGACCAATGAGCACAAGTGCTAGAGGTGGATATGTTTACTTCATCACTTTTATAGATGATCTATCCAAATATACATATGTCTATCTGATGAAACATAAGTCGGATTCTTTTGAAATATTCAAACGATTCCAAAGTGAAGTAGAAAAACAAACTGGGAAGAGTATTAAAACTCTTCGGTCTAATCAAGGAGAATACCTTTCTGGTGAGTTTCTCACATATCTAGGAGAGAATGAAATTTTCTCTCAATGGACTCCTCCTGAAATACCACAGCATAATGGTGTGTCTGAAAGGAGGAATCGGAATTTGTTAGACAGGGTTCGATCCATGATGGAATTTGCCTGCTTGTCGATATCCTTTTGGGGATATGCACTCAAATTGGATTGTTATCTATTAGAAAGGATTTCAGGTAAGTCTATAGTTAAAATGCTATATGAGATATGGATAGGACGTAAGCCAGCACTTTTACACCTTAGGATTTGGGGGTGCCCGGCTTATGTCAAACGGTTAGTTACAGACAAACTTAAACCTAGGTTTGAGAAGTGTACATTCATAGGTACCCAAAAGAGATTAAAGAATACTATTTCTATCATGCTAATGAGCAAAATGTGTTCATCAGCCTTGTGGCAATCTTTTCAAAAAAGGAGTTCTTTGGTAAAGGAACTGTTGCCTCTAAGGTTGAACTTGATGAAGTTCAATAGGTAGAAAGTCCGACACAGAATATTGAACCTAAGTTGGATTTAATTAGATTAGATCAAAAGTCTAGTGAATCCACACCATTATGGTGATCCGATAGAGTACCGCACCATCCAGATAGATACTATGGATTTTTGATCCAAGATGGTGATCCCATCAAACTCGATGAGAACGATGAGGATCTGATCACTTATATGGATGCAATGCAGAGATCGGACTCTAAAAAATGGCTAGAAGCCATGAGATCCGAAATGAATTTCATGAAGGTCAATGATGTATGGACATTAGTAGATCCACCTGAAGGGGTTAAACCCATTGGGTGTAAATGGGTCTTCAAAAGCAAGAGGGGCGCTGACGAAAAGGTGGAGATCTATAAAGCCCATCTGGTTGCCAAGGGATATCGTCAATGTTATGGTGTTGACTATGATGAGACATTCTCTTCTGTGGTAATGCTCAAGTCCATTCGGATCATGCTTGCCATTACTGCACATCTAGACTATGAGATTTGATAAATGGATGTGAAGATAGCTTTTCTAAATAGAGAGCTGACCAAAAAGGTGTATATGATATAATCTGAAGGGTTCATGTCCACAGATGAGTCTAAGGTGTGCAAGCTTCAAAGATCCATTTATGGATTGAAGAAGGCATCTTGGAATAGGAACATGCATTTTGATAAAGTGATCAAAATGTATGGCTTCGTTAAGAACGGAGAAGAATCCTGCATTTACAAATGGGCAAATGGGCAGTGGTATTTTTTATTTTGTACGTGGATGACATTCTCTTAATTGGGAATGACATCCTCACACTACAAGGAATAAAAGTCTGGTTGTCATCATAGTTCTTCATGAAGAACTTGGGTGAGGCATCCTACATCCTAGGGATGAAGATCTATAGTGATATATCTAATAGGATGCTTGGTATATCCCAGTCCACGTACATAGAAACTATGCTGTAGGAGTTCAGCATGGAGAATTAAAAAAAGGGCTATCTTTCGATAGGCCAAAAAATTTCTCTCTCTAAGAAGGATTGTCTGACAACTCTTGAAGAGAGAGAGTGTATGAGTAGAATTCTATATGCTTTGATAGTGGGGTCTATTATATATGCAATGACATGTACGAGACCAGATGTACATACTCACTAGGAGTAGTGAGTAAATACCATTCTGATCATGGAGAAAATCATTGGAAGGTGGTTAAAACCATCCTTAAGTATTTGAGAAATACTAAGAACCAATGGTTGGTTTATGGTGAATCAGATTTGAAGCATGTGGCGTTTACAAACTCCAGCTTTCAATCTGACCATGATGATAGTAAAAGTGTGTTGGGATATATCTTTACTCTAAATGGTGGAGCCATCTACTGAAAAAGTTTCAAGCAGCATATAGTGGCTAACTCTATTTGCGAAGCAGAGTAAATGGCAGCATCAGATACATCAAAGGAAGCTATGTGGCTAAGGAAGTTTATCACCGAGCTCGGAGTAGCACCCTCCATTGATGGTCTAGTCCTGCTCTACTATGACAGCACTGGTGCCATAGCTCAAGCAAAGAAATCGAAGGCACACTAGCAGACAAAGCACATTCTATGCTGCTTTCATTTGATCCATGAGATCATGGATCGTGGTGACATCGACCTTCAGAAGATTGACGGAAAAAAAAATCTAGCCGATCCCTTCATTAAAGCCCTGGCAGTCAAGGAGTTCGACAACCATAAGTCGAAGATGGGTATTAGATACTATGCCGAGTGGCTTTAGAATAAGTGGGAGATGTTGGAAATTGTGTTCCAAAGCCAATCATCAGTCCATTGATGGTAGAGCTATTTTATAATTATAATTAATTTATAAATTAATAAAAATATTTTGGCATCTTTTTGATCATAAGTTTACATCTTCTAATGAACTCCATTATTGTGATGAAGTCTTTTGGATTGTTTAGTTTCAAAAAAGAAAAGATTTATCGATTAGTCCTTAAATGGATTCACGACCAAATGATAGGCTGTTAATTAAGATAACAGCATCTATCGAGCATAGGTTGCTATATGCCATATAGATTGGTTGTCTTCTTAACCAAGGAGTATGGAGATATTGGTATGGCATACAGGTTAGATGTATGGATACATCGTCATTGAACGTGACCAACTCTAGAGCATTCTGCTACCGAGAATGTAAGTATCCCTTTGACCTGAGATCACCATAGTGACTTACAAGCAACTCACTGTACTTTGGTACCGATCTAACTAAATTTTTAATTCAGCAATGGAAGGCTTCTAGGCACAGTCAAGTACTTGCAAAGTTGAAGTGTGATCAAGATGGAATTGACCACTCCAAGAGTTTGAGAAGAATGTATCACTATATTTCAATATAACAAAACCTTGGCCAGGATAATCCATCAGATGGATTTGATATTTTAAAATACAATGGGGATAACCTGATCGGAGTTAATAGTTGAACTCTAAGGTGTCCTACGAGAATTATGGTCAAGGGAATGAATTATACAGAAACTATATCCGCAAGGGTTCTACAGATGGTGTTCTACATCTTCGACCTATCCGACCATCGGATATCATTGCTAGATGGTCACTTCGATTGATATAAAAATTTATTCCTATGCTACCGACTTAGGTTTGGACCTATGAGGTCACACGCATTACAGCTTATGATCTAATCAGATGGTTGATCAACGATTAAGAATCGTTCTAGGGTTAAATAATCAATACGATTGGTGTTTAACCTAATGCAAGTATTGTAGGAGGATCGATTAGCAATTAGATTGCTAATTAGCTTAATTTGATTAAGCCAATAGGCTATGATTAAGTCTAATTAAATATGATATAATTAGATTTGGTTTAGGCTTGATTGGATCAAGTCCAATTGGTTTATTGGATAAGCCAAGCGCAAGGAAGAACTAGTCCTAGTCTAACTAGTATTCGGATTAACCCAATTTTCTAATTTGATAAGAAAATAAATTTGAATTAAATTTTATTTAATCTAATTTAATTATGTTCTTAAATGGGTTAGGGTCTTATTTAATTGGATTGATTTAATCTTGATTTTATTTGGTTAAAAGATCTTGTTTGATCATGTCAAAACAGGAGTACTAGTGTGACTAGGACTCCCTATCACATGCGCCACTTCATCCTTATGCCCCATACCCTTTTTATTTTGTTTCGTACATAAAAATTATCCACTCCCATGGCTTCTCATGCCCTCTTTCTCTTCACTTTTTCTCATAAGGCAATTTGTTGGAAGACCAAGTCAAAAGATGAGTTTGTTTTGCTTAGGATTCTATGAGATAGAATCCTTATTGACCAAAACACCTTACGTTGAGTGCTGCCCGCTCTTTTAATTAATTCTTCTCTTATTTCATGAAAATAATCTTCCTTTTTGTGCACCCTCTCTTTCTGGTCAATGCTAATAATTGTGGAGCTGGCGCCCAAGAGTTGGGCGTCCCAACAACTTTTCATGTTTGGATATTTCTAGTCTAGAATTTTGATCTAACTTGGACTCTTTTTTTTCTCTATTTATTGGATTAATTTTATTCTATTCTTTTTGTGGAATATAGAGCTTTAGAAGAGGTTTGGGGTGTGAAAAAATTAGAGGAAGAGGGTCCTTATGCATGCGGGTTCCATAGGCACCAAACTAGGTGTCTAGGTGAGAGAAAAGAGACGAAGAAGAGGGTCTTCTTCTAGGGCTGTTTTATTTTCAATCTCTCCCCCCCCTTTTTTAAGTTTTTCTGAGAGAGTCTCAGATCAGTAAACTCTCATCTTCCTTCTCATATTTTGGAGGGTCCAAATTTTGAAGAAGGGAGCATCAGATCGACCGTTGAAGAAGGATCCGCATAGTACTAGCATGCTGTGCTTATTTCCTTTATCGAACTTCAAATCAGAGATCGAAGACTCGTATGGATGACTTCTAGAGGTCAGATGCATGTGTGGCTCATGACTTCATCCTCAAGCCTAGATCAGCATGTTAGAACATCTGACTTGCGCAGATAATAGATATGATCTATAAACTTCATACCTGCATTTGATGTAGCGTAGATCTAGGCTGATTTGATCAACCTTTTCTTTCTTGTTTGATTTTAATTTTTGATATAATATCATGCCTTGATCATGTAATAGATCTAAGATCTAGGTGTTTACATATTTATTTAAATAAATATTTAATTTATTTAAATCTTTCGCTGCATGATCTTGAATAAGTTTCAAGATCCACCCCTGAAACCCTATATCTGGTTCCTTCAATCTAAAGAAGTAGATAATGGAGGAAGCCTATTGTTCAGCTTATGCTTTACATCCAGGAAGTACTAAAATGTATAGAACTATTAGGTAGAATTAATGGTGGAATGGTATGAAGAGAGATATAACTGAATATATATCTAGATGTTTGATCTGTCAGTAGATTAAGGCTGAACATTAGAGTCCAGCTAAAAAATTACAGTCACTTTTTACTCCTGAATGAAAGTGGGAGCATATTGCAACGGACTTTATGGTGAGTCTTCCAAGAACTAGGAAAGGGAATGATGCAATATAGGTGATTGTAGATAGACTAACTAAATCAACCCATTTCCTTCCTATTAAGAGAACTTTCACTTTGGATAAATTAGCAAAATTATATGTTCATGAGATTATTAGTCGGCATGGAGTACCCATTTCCATTGTGTCAAATAGAGATCCCTGATTTACATCCCGATTTTGGCCAGGACTGTAGAAAGCTTTGGGTACTAAATTAAGATTCAGTACAACTTTTCATCCACTAACTGATGGGTAGATAGAGAGGACTATACAAACATTAGAGGATATGATTCAAGCATGTGTTATGAAATTTTCAGATAGTTGGGATGAACATTTAACATTGATGGAGTTTGCATATAATAATAGTTATCATTCTAGTATTGGTGTAGCACCATATGAGGCTCTATATGGCAGGAAATGCAGAACTCCAATATGTTAAGATGTGGAAGGAGATAAAAAACTATTGGGACCAAAAATAGTATAGATCACCACAGATCAAGTTAGACTAATCAGAGAAAAATTAAAAACAACACAAGATAGACAAAGAAAATATGCAAACCCAAGGCATAGAGAAATAAAATTTCAGGTTGGTGATCAAGTATTTTTTAATGTTTCTCCTTGGAAGGGAATATTGTGGTTTAGAAAAAAATGGAATTTAAGTCCAAGATATATTGGACCTTATGACATAGCAGAATGTGGGCCAGTTGCGTATCATTTAATCCTTCCACTTGAGCTTACCCAAATTCATAATGTATTTCATATTTCTATACTGTGGAGACATATTCCAGATCCATCATGTGTTCGAAACCAAACTAGTGGAATTAAAAGAAGATTTATGTTATCCAGAAAGGCCAGTGCAAATTATGTATAGAGAAGTAAAACAACCGCATAATAAACTTATACCTTTTGTTAAAGTCCATTGGCAGAATCATAATACTAAAGAAGCCACATGGAAAAGAGAAGATGAAATAAAGAATAAGTATCCACAACTATTTTAGATAAAAGGCAATTGAATTTTGGGATAAAATTTCTTAAAGAAGGGAAGAAATGTAACATCCTGAACTGACAAAATAATAGATTTAAAGTTCGTGTTTATGTACGTATGCCATAGTAACTTATTTATGGTATATTTGAGCCACTTAATTTTAATTATAAACTTCTTTGAATTAAATTTGTTTTGCCAGAGGTTGTTGAAGTCATTTGACCATAAATTAGGACTGTCTGTCAATACCAGTTCTGAAAATTTTCTACGTTTGAAAGCTAGCATCTATAAGAGGGGCTACATGAGATATGTATTTTTTTGAAACAAAAAGTCCTGATAATTGATCCTTAGTTGTTCGTAAGTCATAAAATAATTTTTAATGAATTTTTAGACCCTTTAATCTATTCATTCCGAAGGAAGAAATTTTCTAAAGTTTTGGATTTTGAAAAATTTGAACTAGAACCCAAATTTTGAAATCTTATTCTCAAGGATTTTAATTTTTCAAATATTTTTACTGATTCCAAATAGGAGAAATTTCCTTATTTACATCTTTATTTTAAAGTTAATGAAGAGTAAAATAAATGAGGACATTAACTATGAACAGTATACAGCAAAGCTATGAATAGAGTGTCAGAGTATCGAAAGAAAAATTTTTGAAACTTAGGGGTTCGAGAGGTCTCGACCTGGACTCGAGATGACTCAAGTTTTAGATGATAGAAATGAGTTTCTATTTTTCTTGAGAGTGAGACATTTTGATTCAAAATCAAGAGGTCACGATTTGAAAACAAGACATCTTGGTTTGCAAAAAATTCTGGGAGCAGGTTTTCAACTAAGAGCTTCAAAGTAAAATTTTTAAAATAATTTAAAGAGGGTTTGCTGGATAATTTTTAATATAAGAAAATACTTTTGGAAAGTAAGCTCCTTGCTGGATTTTTGAGGGTTAGACACCTAGCAAGAGATTTTCTTAAATAATTCCTTCCCAACAGCATAGCTATCTATTGTATATATTAGTGTTTTAGTTCCTCAGCAAAAATAGAAAAGTTGGAGAGAAAAGAGCATGCAAAAAAGTGCTTTTCTTAGTCAAAAATTAAGGAAAATTCAGCCTAGCAAAGAAGGTTTAGGAAGGAATTGATTTGAAGAAGAAATGTTGCTAGAACAAGGAGAAAAGAAAATTATTTTTGAAGGCAATAGTGCATAACATATCTGAGGTAAGGATTTGATCGTTAAATTGAATCCAGAGGAAACTTTGGTTATATTCCTTTCAACTTTGATGTTCTAGTAAAGCAAGTTTTGAATTTAAAGCTAAAATACAAAGAGAAATAGCGCTACATACCTTATGTTATGAAACTCTACTTGAAATATTTCAACAAGTGAGTTGAGTTCATGTTGACTGAACTTAAAATAGGTTATGAAGAGGGAAAACTATGGAAAGACTAAAGTTTTGTTAAGGTTTTGTTGAACCTAAGCCAGGGCAAATGAAGTTAAGTCAAAACAAGAGTTTATACAATTAAGAATTAGCATATAAAAGCAAAGCATATACAAGCATGTGCAAGTTTCATATGGATTTTACATTAAATAGTGTTTATCAATTTTATAGGAGAAGAAGAGGGCTCAAAAGTGTTCTGGGTGAATCAAGCTCTAGAATGGTTGGATAATCAATTTAATGTGAGTAAATTTACTATCTGACAATGGTGTTTTCTTTACTAAGCTTTACTATGAATGGGATATGCTTTAAAATTGAATTGTTCTTGACTTATGTTGTATTGATTGTGTGACAACAACATTGGTGATGAAATTTATTATCATGGTTGACAAGTTATATATATATATATATATATATATATTTATATGTTATGTGTGTATGTATATTCCTATGGGGAATAGGAAGGCAAGCTTAGAATGGAAGGTATTGTATTGAATTGGTTTTTAGTAAACCACCCAGAGGAGTGATCAAACTTTTGGGTGTGCCATGGTATCAAAGGTTCTATTATGCTTGGTGGGGCTTTATAATATCAGCTGGCACCTCCATAGTGAAACTTTGCCTAGTGGGGCTTTATAATATCAATGCCATATTGACTGTCTTTGATAGGGATGGGCTGGGGTATAGTCAGCGATATTTAGTAGTTTTATTTTATTGAGCTGGCATCTCCATAGTTTTGTTTGATATTGTAGTAGTGACCATATCGACTACCCTTAGTAGAGGTGCACTAGGGTGTAGTTGGCGGCATTTAGCAACTTGATATTATTGTATTGGATTTCATGGTTGCATTCTTTGTTCAACAAGTGAAAGCTTTCTTGAGTAGGTTGATTATCAGTTGATGTGTATTTGAGACATAGATCTCCAGCATATCAATTTTTTATCTTTTCACTGTTAGTTAGCTTATTTACTTACTGGGACGTAAGTCTCATTACGTGTTCCTTTTTTTTTTCTTGCAGACACAAAAGGATCATTGCCTAGCAAAATACTTGCATTTTGTGCATCCCCATCAATGTATACACTATAGAAGGTTGGCCATGTTAGCTTCTTTTCGAGAGATGGGTCTTTAGGAGTGACTTCATGTTTGCATGAGTTGTATAAAGGAACGTGAAAGGAGAAAAATGGTTTGGCACATATTATGTGTTAAAGATGTTTAATAGAAAGATTGTGACATATGTTTGGTTAGTATTGTATAAACAAAGTTTGATATCATATATAGCACCTTGCGATGTTTTTTGGATAGTTCATGGATTTATAAATAGTTTGAGTTGATCAGTTAAAGCATAAATTGAATCATTGTTGAAGCAGGTTGTCAGTAGTTGAACTGAGTTTAATGATACTTTATGAATTGTAGCACAAAATACTAATTAAGCCTAGCCCAGCCACTATAGCCTTATTTAGTTGTTGAGGTGGGTTGTTACACTACCGATCCGGTCAACCACTTTGAGGCCTTTCAGACCATGATGCTGCACTATGGTGCACCTAACGTCATTCTTTGCCAAGCTTTCACCTCCACTCTGAAAGGGGCAGCAAGAAGTTGGTACTCAAGCCTCAAGCTGGGTACCATCTTTTCTTTTGATTAGCTGAGCTATGAATTCATGACTCATTTCATCAGCAGCTATCACCAGAGATGAGGTTCAGACTTTCTCGTCAACATAAAGTAACAAAAAGGGGAGTCTATTCAAGGTTATGTCAACCGCTTCAATGCTGCTACTCTAGAGATCAGAAACCTAGATCAATCTATTACTATTACCGCATTGAAGGGCTATCTCTAGAAGAATGATCTCTTTTTTTTCTTGGAGAAGAAGTACCCCCAAAACTTTGCCGACATGCTAGCTCGGGCCAAAGGCTATGCCCGAGCAAAGGAAGCCTTCCAACTGAAAGATGAAGAAGCCATGAAAGAGCGATAGGAGGGCAAATCAAGCAAGCTCGTAACTAAAGAAAAGTCGAGTGAAGCTCGGCCATGCTCCCGAATCTCTCTTGAGCACAAACGAGCTTGGACTCCCCCACATGCTTGTCAATAAAGAAGCTCGAATAGAAAACCATGATGAAACTCTTCCTCTAGAAGATTTCATAACTATGCTCCTCTGAACACCACAAAGACCCAAGTGCTATTGGAAATAAAGGAGCAGCTGCCAAAGCCAGAGAGGTTACGGAGTCATCCAATCAGATGCAATCCCAACAAGTATTGCCTCTACCATCATGACCATGATGATGATACTGAAGAATGTATCTAGCTTTAGGAAGAGATTGAAGCATTGATTAGAAGAGGTTAGCTGGATCGATTCAGGCATCGATCATAAAGAAGGAAAGATCGATCGAGAGCCCCACCATAGCCTGAACCACCTCAGAGGGATGAGCAGCAAGGAGATCGGCCCTCACTTGGCATCATCAATACTATTATTGGGGGACATCGATGGAGGAAAGCCAGTAGATTGATGGAGCTAGCAAAAAAGCAGTGGACTAAATAATCTATCACTTTCACTAAGGAAGATGCTCAAGAGGTATAGTTTTAACATAATGACATGGTTGTAGTAACTCTAAATATTGCAAACTATGATGTATGCCATATTTTAATTGATAATGAAAGCTCTACTGATATCTTATTTTATGATGCTTTCTTTAAAATATCCATATCTGATAGTAGGAGGGTCCAATGAATTTTCTATTAGTCGAGTTCATTGGAGACACTGTGCCAGTTGAAGGGATAACAACTTTATAAGTCATGATAGGTCTGTACCTAAAGCAATCCAGAGCCCAAGTCGAGGGTGAAGGCAACCTCTACATACAATGCAATCCTCATCAGATCTAATTTGAATGCACTCCAAAAAGTTGTCTCAACTTATTACCTAAAAATGAAGTTTCCAACAAGGCATGGAGTTGGGGAGGTCAGAGGAGACAAGGCGCTAGCTTGGTACTACTACAATATTGCCCTACAGGGAGGAGGATAAGCAAATTATTGTCTAGTGGATGGGCTCGATGCTCATGATGATCTATCTGAGGAATGGGGTGAACCCATTGACAACATCATGGAGGTCCCTTTGAGTGATGGAAATAAAAAATACATTATAAAGATCGGCTCCAATCTGAAAGAAGATGTTAGAAAGCAGCTCGTTCCCTTCTTGCAAAAAAATACTGTTATTTTTGCCTGGGTGCCTACAGATGTGCCTGGATTGATTTAGAGGTAGTGGAGCATCATCTGGGTGTTGACCTTAAATGATGGCCAGTGAAGTAGAAAAAGTATAGCTTTGCACCTGAGAGGCAGAAGGCTATTGTGGACGAGGTTGACAAACTTCTCTAAGCAGGATTCATTCATGAAGTGCCCTATCTAGACTGGATCATAAATATTATTCTCGTTAAAAGGAAAAATGGCAAATGGAGGATGTGCATAGACTTCATAGACTTGAACACAGCTTGTCCAAAAGATAGCTACCCCCTACCCAGGATTGACCAACTAGTGGATGCAACTTTGGGCCATGAACTTCTCACCATCATGGATGCCTTCTTCGGCTATAACTAAATCCATATGGCACCAGAGGATGAGGAGAAGACTACTTTTATTCCTAAACGTAGTCTTTATTATTACAGGGTCATGCCCTTTGGGCTTAAAAATGCAGGTGCAACTTATCAGCACCTAGTAAATATGATCTTCAAGGAACAAATCGATCGCAACATGGAGATCTATGTAGATGATATGCTGTTTAAAAATTGATCTTCACCAAATCACATTGCCAATCTTGAGGAGACTATCAGCTTCCTTTGAAAGTATAAGATGAAGTTGAACCCTACAAAATATGCTTTCGGAGTAACCTCAGGAATGTTCTTAGGATTCATGGTGTCAGGATGCGGCATTGAAGCCAACCTAGAGAAGTTCAAAGCCATCCAAGAGATGACCGTCTCAAAAATAATAAAAGAAGTTCAGCACCCAATAGGCAAGTGGCCTTGAATCGCTTCATTTCAAGATTGATGGAGCATTGTATGCCCTTCTTCCAAGTACTCAGATAGCCTAAAAACTTCAACTGGACTCCTGAATACCAGCAGGCCTTTGAAGAATTGATGAACTATCTCAATTCGCCTCTTCTCCTAGCCAAGCCAGAACCTAGAGAAGAGTTGTTCTTGTATCTTGTTGTGTCTCTAGCAGCTATTGGAGCTATTCTGATCGGAGAAGAAGCTAAAGCTCAGAAGCCAATCTACTATATAAGCAGGATTCTGAGAGATGCAAAAATAAGGTATACCAAATTAAAAAAATTAACTTATACCTTGTTGATTACATCTAGCAAGCTCCGACCATATTTTCAGGGACACACAATTACTCTTCTTACTAATCAACCCATTAAGATAGTTCTTCACTGGCCTGATACCTCTGAAAGAATAGCAAAGTGGATGATCAAGTTAACTAAATTTGATATTCATTTTCAACCTCGGCCATCCATTAAAGCTTAAATACTGGCTAATTTTATAGTGGAGTGTACTATTTCGAATGCGACCAAACAAGAGCACCAAAATGTTCATATCTCTGGCTCCCATGATGGAAAGACTAATCTCCCTAGAAACTTTTGGACACTATATGTTGATGGTTCATCCAATGCTTCTAGAGCAAGTGCAAGCTTGATTCTCATTAATCTAGAGGAGATTATGGCCGAATATGCTTTGCACTTTGAGTTCCCTGCTACCAACAACGAGATTGAATATGAAGCTCTGATCTTGGGGCTAAAGATGGCTAAAGAATTGGAAGCAAAACATTTTAAGGTTTATAGTGATTCTTAATTAGTGGTGGGGAAAGTTAGTAACACCTTTGAAGCTCAGGAGGAAGGCATGAAGAAATATTTGAAAAAAGTAAATGATTTGAAAAAAGCTGACCTTTAGCAGCTTCAAAATTCAGCAGATCCCTAGAGTGGAAAACACCAGAGCTGACCTTCTTTCTAAGATAGCCACCTAAGCCCTAAATAAACTGCCAAAAAAAGTCCTCTTTGATGTCCTGCAGCACCCATGTATGGAAGAACCCTAAGCAATAATGCATGTTGATCATGAGCCTAGTTGGATCGATTTATTGATTTCATATCTCAGAGATAGAATTCATTCCAAAGACCACAAAGAACATTGGAAGTTGAGAAATCAAGCCTCTTGCTACATTTTATATGAAAATAAGCTATACAAGAGCTTGTACTCCATGCCACTCCTTAAATGTCTCCAATCTTTCAAAGCTGATTATACTTTTAGGAATGTTCATGAAGAAATACGCAAAAATCACCTGGGGGTGAGATCCTTGTCATATAAGCTACTTTGATAGGGATACTATTGGCCAACAATGCACCAAGATGTGATGGATTATGTAAGAAAATATAATAGATGTCAAAGAAATGCAAACATTCAGAGACAGCTGGCTTTACAACTCATGCCATTAGGTGCTCCTTAGCCGTTTGCACAATAAAGGATGGATATACTTAGGCCTTTTTCCCTGACATTGGGACAACGAAATTTCTTGCTGATGGTAGTAGATTATTTCACTAAATGAGTTGAGACTGAACCTCTAGCGAAGGTCACTGAAGCTAAAGTGCAGGACTTCATCTGAAAGTCAATAGTTTGCAAATTTGGTCTACCACAGACATTAATCATAATCTGCCAGTTCACAGGAGCGAAGTTTGCTGAATTCTATGAAGGCTTGAATGTTTCCCACCATTTCACATCGGTATCCATCCACAAGCAAATGATGAGGCCGTGGTAACTAACAGAACTTTACTTCAAGGGATAAAAGCAAGGTTAGAAAAGCAAAAGAAACATGAGTGGATGAACTCTATCATGTGCTTTGGACTTACAGAACCACTTAAAGGTTGCCAACTGGAGAAGGATCACCAGTTCCATAAGGAGTCGATGAACATAGTTGAGGGGGGGGTCTTCTTCTGGTTCTCAATCCTTTAAGAAATAGAAGAATAAGACGAAGAAGAAGAGTAAGAAGGTGCATGTTCAGGCTGGGACATCTATGTAGGGCCAGATAAAGAAAGTAAAGCCTAATAAGAGTCAAGTTGAGTATTTGTTCTGCAAGAAGCAGGAGTACTGGAAGAGTAACTGTACTCAATACATTTCCTCCCTAGACCCAAATAGGTTAAGAAAGAAGCAAGTTATTGCTGGGCAAGGTATTTATATGATAACTCTTTGCAATTTTTTTATTTATGATATTACTGATCGAGTATTGGATACCGATAGATCTTACCATATTTGCAATTCATTACAGGAGTTGTAACTCAGAAACAGATTTAAGCAAGATGAGATGTTTCTGAACGTTGGAGATGGAAGATCAGTTCTAATTCTAGCATTAGAAATCTTGAAATTTTAATTTGAGTCCCATATCATTATTCTTAATGACTGTCATTTTTATCGTAGTTTCTTTTTGAATGTTATTTTTGTGAACCTTTTGGTCAAAGACAATTATAAAATTTTAATAAGGAAAGAGTTTTGTAATGTCATTATGAATGGTGTTACTATATTCTCTGGACATTTGAATAAGGATATGTGTTATCACAACCTGTTAATGTAGTCTATTCCACTGGCAAGTACTCTAGATGAGATAGTATATCTGATGTGTACTTATAGTACTGTAGGCTACGTCACATAAATAAGAATAGGATAAATAAGTTGACTCAAGAGAAAATCCTCGAAATCAGTGATTGTGAATCACTTCCAACCTATGAATCTTGTCTACTTAAAAAAATGACGAAGTCACCTTTTTATTGGAAAAGGTGAGAGAGCCACCGAACTCTTAGGTCTAGTACATACTAATGTATGTGGACCTATAAGCACTAGTGCCAAAGATGGATATCTCTACTTCATTACTTTCATAGATGATCTATCCACATATGAATATGTCTATTTGATGAAATATAAGTCAAAATCATTTAAAATATTCAAATAATTCAAAAGTGAAGTAGAAAAACAAACTAAGAAGAGTATTAAAACTCCTCGATTTAATCGAGGAGGGGAATATCTTTCTGATGAGTTTAGCACATATCTAGGAGAAAATGGAATTCTCTTCTAATGGACTCTATTGGGGATAAATCCCGCTCCAGCCGAAGTTTAGTCTGATGCTTAGCCTAATGTAACTGGTAATCATGAAAGAGCTTTGATCGAAAATTCTTCCTCCCAAGGTCGAACTCCTTCCAGACATCTCCTTCGATCAAACTTCTCCATCAGTCAGGCCCCATCCTAACTTCTTAGCCCCCTTCCTAACTTCTCCTTTAGCCAAACTCCTTCCAAACTTCTCCTTCGATCGAACTTCTCCATCAGTCGAAACCCTTCCTAACTTCTCCTTCAATCGAACTGCTCCTAGACTTCTCCTTCGACTAGAATTATCCATCAGTCGGGCTCCTTCCTGACTTCTCCTTCGATCGAACTTCTCCATCAATCAAACCCATTCCTGACTTCTCCTTCGGCCGAACTTTTCCATCAATCGGACTCCATCCGGACTTCTCCATCAATCGAGCCCCTTCCAGACTTCTCCTTCAGTCAGACCCCTCCAATAGCCAAACTTTTTTCGAACTCCTCCAGTAGCTGAACTCCTTTCGATCTTCTCCTTCATTCAGACTCCTCTAGCAGCTAAACTCCTTTCGAACTCCTCCAGCAGTCGAATTTCGTTCGAACTTCTCCTTCAGTCGGACTTCTCCATCAATCAAACTCCATCCGGATTTCTTCAGTGGATTACTTCCAAATTTCAATTAGCATTTCTCCCAATGATCCCCTTTAGTCGCATTCTCTTTAGGAGTCTGAACTCCTCTATAATTGATATATGTCAATGTTCTTCACCAACCAATACTTGCTTCCTCCGAACTTCGACTATTAAATCTCAACAAATGGGCACATCACAACAACAGATACCTCTCTCCATAGAAAACTCCACGCGGCCTCAAGCAGCCCCGAGCGGCATGCTACCGAATGGTTACGACTATCACTATCTATGGCTGTCACTATTAGTCTGTTATAGCTGGCACCCCTCTCCATAATAAATCCCACATAGCCCTGAGCAGCCTACTATTGGATCGTTACAGCTATCACTATCAGTCTACTTTAGGCTCCATCTATAAATAGGAACCCTCTAGATACATTTTTTCTAAGCTCTCTTCTCCTTCCCAGAACTCTGCTAAATTTTTTCTTAAGCACTCCATTTCTATTGGTTAGAAGAGCTGATTTGATCATCGAAGGGTCTTGTCGAAGCCACCATCACCGACTCCGAATGAAACTTTATTCTGCATATCATCGATGGCAACCTCTTCTTCCTCGACTCCAACTCGATCCAACGTCAATCAAATTCTGCACCAACAAGATTGGTGCTAGAGGAAGGGCCCTCTATTCCTGAGGTACCCTTGTTCTTAAAGAAGTACTCAATCGATCCTATGGATCTTCTTCTTCAAGGTTCATCTCCATCCTCTCCCTCAATTCCAAGAAATGCCTCCAAAGAAGATAACTACCTAGAGTTCTACCACTTCTGCCACTAGATCCATCCATTCCTGCTGCATCATTAGGGCTTCAACCTCCTCCTCTATCGATAGCCATGGTAAATTTGGAGCAGCTTAACCTACTGATGCATCGAGTTCAGGGCCTCACCAAAATGGTGCATGCCATGCGGCAACCCCTGGTTGCGGTTCCACCAGGTAACCCACCATCAGAATGTTAAAAATCGATCCCACGGAGGAGCACTTGGGCTAGCAAACCCGTCGCCCCTAAAAAAAAAAATAGAGAGCGAAGGATCATTATTTGGATCATGATTCTTCTCCGAAAGAGACCTTCTCCATCTACAGTTGAAAGTCTTCCAAGATCTACAATTGAGATGACATCCTCGATCAAAAACTATGAAAGATGGATAGATGGATTGAGAAACTCTACCACGTCACTCCGACTCATCATGATGACATCTGCACCGATCCTCCTTTCTCTTCCCAAATTATGCAAGAGCCCATTCTGTCGAACTTCAAGCTTCCTCAATTTGAAAGCTATGATGGAATCTCTGATCTGGTTGGTTACCTAGTGGCCTTTCAGACCATGATGTTGCTCCATGGTGCACTAGATGCCATCTTATGCCGAGCTTTCCCATCTACCTTAAAGAAAGCAGCAAGAAATTGGTACTCAATATTGAAGTCGGGTATGATCTTCTTCTTTGATCAGATGAGCCATCAGTTTATGGCTCATTTTGTTAGCAGCTGGTGTCCCCATCGAGGTTCGAATTTTCTAATGAATATCAAGCAGAAGGAGGAAAAATCTCTCCGAACTTATGTCACCCAATTTAATACTACTGCATTGGAGGTCCGGAACCTGGACCAGTCTATTGCAATGACCACACTCAAGGATGGCCTTCAAAAGAATGATTTGCTGTTCTTCTTGGAGAAGAAGTACCCTAAAAACTTTATTGATCTGCTAGCATAAACTGAAGGATATGCCTAAGCGGAAGAAGCCTTCAAATTGAAATATGAGGAAGCTATAGGAGAGCAGCAGACTGGCAAGTCTAATAAACTCATAGATGATGGACCACGATCATGATTCTAAAGAATGCATTCAGCTCCAAGATAAGATTGAGGAGCTCATCAGGACAGGTCGGCTAGATCAATTCCTCAGACGCTGACCTGAAGCTAGAGAAGATCGACCAAGGACACTGCCATAGCCAGAAGCACCAAGGAGGGAGGAATAATAAGAAGATCGGCTGCCTCTTGATATCATCAACACTATTCTAGGGGACTTCAATGAGAAGAGGCTAGCGGATCTGAGGGATCAGTGAAGAGATGGAGAACTGAAGAACCCATAACCTTCACTGAGGTAGATGCATGGGGAGTACAGTTTTTGCATAATGACATAGTTGTAATCTTTTTAAATATAGCAGACTATGATGTACGTCGCATCCTAGTTGATAATGAAAGTTCGATTGACGTCTTGTCTTATAATACTTTCTCTAAAATGTCAATATCTAACAGTCAGCTTGGACCAATAAACTCTCCCATAATAGGCTTTAATAGTACTGCAGTACCAATTGAAGGTATAACAACTCAAGCCATGGCTGCAGGGCAATATCCAAGACAATCCAGAGCGCAAGTGGATTTCCTGGTAGCAAAGGCTCTCTCTGCTTATAATGCAATTCTCGACCGATCTGATCTAAATGTACTCCAGGTGGTGGTGTCAACTTATTATTTGAAGATGAAATTCCTGACAAGTTATGGGATCAGAGAGGTCAGAAGAGATCAAGCTCTGGCAAGGCACTGCTGAAGGGAAATCCTGATTTTCCAGACCAGGTTCGTTCAGATCTGATCAGATCAAGAGATATATTTCAAAAAATTTTCTCTTGATCTCAATCAGATCTTGATGTATTTCAGATCTAATTCTTATTATTTTAATAAATAAAATAAAATAAGAATAAATTAAATCAAATTTAATTTACCTAAATTTGGGTAATCCTATTACCCTGTTGTTGATCCTATTTGCAGCGGAAGGTTCTGGATCTAGCCACGCAAGCATCTAGCCTCTACCGATATCCACTTGAGCTAGATCTGGAGATCCTCTTCTTCTCTATCACACCTCCAAAAATCAGATCTGGATCTGATCTGGAGGATCTTCAAAACTCTTTTGAAGATCTAGCAGTCGTCCTTTTGCAGCAGCGCAGCCTTCTTAGCTTTTGATCGCCTTTCTTGATCTGAATCGCACCAACCAAGGTCCAAAACTCCTTTTGGACGTGGAGAGGAGCAAGGGGAGAAGAGACTTTGGCATGGAGAAGGAGGGGAGAGGCAGCCTTGGGGCATGGGGGTTTTCAATTCTCAATTGAATCACTTTGAGTTGGGCGCAGGGTCTTATTTATAGACTAAGCTTGTGATCCAACTCCTCTTCCTCCCAACCAATCACAACCCTTTGTGAAATCAGATCTAAATCTGATTGGTGGGAATAGAGACCCCTGGATTCCTCCTTAGAGGGCGCCTAAGACCAGTCAAAGTTGGGTTCTTAGTAGAACTCTAATTGGAATCCAAAAGGGAGGTGGAGTCCTTGTCCAACAAGGACTCCTAGGCGCCTCCTACTTGGGCACACACGCCACCCTTGGCGTGCGCCCTCCTCCTTGCCAGGTTCTGGCAGGGGGACAGGCCCCCACCAGCTCTCCAATAGGTGCATGACATGTGGTCAAAAGTCAAAGTGTCAATGGTCAACGTTTGACCAGTCAAAGGTAGACTTTTGACCAAAGTCAAAGAACAAGAAATGGCAGGTGACCAAAAATGGCAGGTAATGTCTTACAAAATAAGACAACCTTTTCTGACTTGGACAACCTCCAGTCAGACCATATGAAGGCCTCTGATTGAGCACAAACTCCTTTGGCTCAGTCAGGACAACTTATTTATGATAGTAAAAGAAGAACGTTAGGTTCAATCGAGTGCTAGCACGATTTCCTTGAACCTAATTGAATCTCATTCAGATCAATTGAACTAGATCAGTTCAATTGATGATCACCAGATTCAAACCCTTGTTTGTGTGACCAGTTAGGTTCAGTTCTGTATGGTAATGGGATATGTCATGATCTCTATCATCGACATCATCGAAACTCCTTTCGATGGATCAGAACTCTTCTGATTCGAACAGCTAGAATGATCGATCATCTAAATCATTCTAATTGCTCCCAAAATCCACCAGTGACACCTAGCAGTATATGGTGGCAACCCATCAGAGCTGAATGCGAACCTCTTGGTGCAGCTACCTGTGTGATTAAGTTCTTCTATCTTGAGCCCCGATCAGATTAGGGTTAAGGTGAACTCGTCAAACCCTAGTCTCTGTCATATGATGTAATCATTCGATTCGAGTCCAATGTGAAAATCTAAATAGAAACTCTTTCTATTATTTCACTCTACCATGGCCATGGGCTTCTGGACTTGATTCTCATGATCATCATAGGGCTGCTCCTCTACCACCGAGGTAGATAGATTCCATCTTGATGCAATCCAGTTCCTACAATGAACATGCTATAGCCAACATACACCTCAGGGATTCCATATGGCTAGGAGACTCGAGTAATGGTGTAGTCAAACTATAACACCCTCAAGGTGAACTGCCGATGCATCTCAGGTCAAAGAACCAGACACACTACTGCAGCATCGAGTCAGTCATTGACGAGAAGGTAGACTTCCCTAATGACTACTCGAGGTGGTCACGCTCAGTGCCCTCGTTCTCTAACGAGTACCTGTACTCTCGCTCCGGTGTCTCCACACCGTAGACTCAAGACTCATCTACTAAAGAGAAGCGATTGTACACCAACCTTCCGGATCAATCACCATCCTCGTGATGATCCTATGGTCGGAGCATTTTATGAGTTAATAATGATTATTCATGTCTTAAATTTTCAACTCTTGAAAATATGAATTATCATTACCATTAACTCAAAGGATGTATCACAGACACTAAATACACATATGTGATAGAAAATAACCCATTTTATTGATATTAGTCAAAATTACAATTTTGCCCCTAGAAGTGTATTACAAGTGTCAGCCAATTCTGGCTTCTAGGGCACATATATCTAACAACTCCTAAAAATTTCTGAGCGCTACCCCAAAGGTGCACTTTGGTTTGTCAGCTTCATTCTTATATTTCTGAGAGTGCATGAAAGCCTCTTCAAGGTTGGTGAATGATTGACAATCTCCAGCATTTGACCCAGCAGTCATTGAACATAAGCCTTCCATATTCGCCGGTCGATCTGGCTCCGTTGAAATTTTTATTGACCAAGCACTTGATACATTGCACTTGCATTTTTAAATCCCGAAGGCATGACCCCTCTGTCATAGGAGAAACACAGATTAGTAATAAAATATATTCTTCTCCATATCCTCTTGATTGCTATCTTGAATTTGGGTTCGTAGCCAGAGAAGGATCCATGAAGGTAGAGAGCTTCATAGCCTAAGTGCACCATCCAGTTGATCGATTCTAGCTAAGGGTAGTTGTCTTTTGGGCAGACCTTATTAAGCATTTCTTAAAGTCAAGCACGTCCTCCATTTGCCATTGGATTGCTTAAACCAGGACCATGTTAGAGGACCCAAGTTGTGAGCAGCTGAACTTCTCGAAATAAATCCGACGATGAGACAGGCTTGTCGACCATTCTTCTACTATTACCTTCTGCTTTCTGGTGCATGGCCTTCGAACTCTTTTCTTTCTCACCATGATCGTGTTGATCTAACGTGCCCAGCGATGTCCATAACGCTCAACGTCAATCCAAGATATCTGTCGCGAAACCCAAATGAAGACGTCAGCATTCTCCATAAAAAAGATGCATGAGCTTACTTCTTCAACTTCCATCTTTCAGATTTGAGCCATTATACCGTATGCTCTACATTATTTGTCATTCAGGAGGCAGGTCACAAGATTTCTCTAGACTGGCCCCATTCTTGGTAAGTACATCTGCGGATATCTGCACCATCAACAGGATAAGGATCGGACTGTTCTTCCTTTTGCAGGCAATCTGAAGTAGCCA